>PYUH01000238.1:2986526-3009809 GCA_016808085.1 Suaeda aralocaspica | reverse complement strand
TTTTTTTTTTTTTTTTTTTTACTAATTTTAAGATAATATGAACATATTCTATAACCTTGACAATTATTATTAAAGTGTTTTGTAAATGCTGCCAATTTTGTAAGAGAGAAGTGAGAAGAATTTACAATCCGATGATAAAAATTACAAATTGTTGTATTGCCTTGTGTCTTTAAGTTACATATGTTGAGATATATATAGCAAAAGGTTGACCCTTACTATAGGTGATGGAATGGTGAAGGCGTTTGTGGTGTGGTAAATTTATCGAAATAAACTACATGATCACCATCTCATACCTACATGGTAAGCTAACTCACAGCACTGAGCATGCCATTCACTAGATCATCAACGGCATATATATGTCTACATGGTAAGCTTAATGCCTTGTCTCATAACATGCAATAAGTCAATAGCTTATTTTTGGCACTTGGAATGGGTTTATTTTTTACTATAATGAAACACTTTTGTTATCATTACATCAAATAGAAAATAGAACATTTCTTTACACTTTTGACTCAACCCATTTTGCAAGTTGTATGCTATTAAAATGTATGATTAGGGCAATTGTTAGGTTAGTATTAACATTGTCACAAAATATATTGATGAAAGTGCTTGTACTTGTATTTTAAATTACTTAAGTGCCCTATTCTTTTCACTCAACGCTTAATTGGATACAATACACATACATAAGCGGCAAGGAAGGAGGAGGGACATGGGGGTCTTATATTTTCCTCATTCCCCTCACCATCCTTTCCTTTTTATCTTTCTCTGCAAAAGTTATCAAACAAATGTTGCCCTTCAAACATTATGCTAGAGTAGAGATGATAAGTAAGGTGACCTTATACTCAAACCAAACCCTAAAATATATGTGAATTCATATGACATTTTTCGACTCCAATTGATTCAAAATGTTAATGCAAGCTAACATTATACACCATATAATCCTCAATGACGAAGGCGTGAATCTAAACGACTTGATTATTAACTTGATATGTTAGAACTAAAACCAACTCATTCCTTAGCTCTTTTCTAAATGTCATTCACATTAATATATCATCTCAGTTTCTTTTCGATGCAACAAAATTGCCAACATAAACCCCTGTGTTTTATTAAACTGTGAAAAGTACCATATTACCCATTTTATTTTTAATATAGACTTTAGAGTGAATAAGAGAGATTCTAATTACATTATTCATCCATCCAACACACCATCACCACTTGTTAGTTCCAACAACCCCAAAGCAACACAAAAACGAATTGATGTTATAAAAATAACTTTAATTTTCTAATAACCAAAGGAATGGAGTATTTGATTTAGATGAATGAGTAGAGGGAATTCCTCCTACTTTCTCTTTCCTACCTTATTCCGTCAATCCATAATTCTGAAAGCAAAATTGTAAACTTTTTTCCAAGAGAATTTAGTTTCACTTCAATTCCTTTAATCTCATTTTCTATTCTATCAAATTTTATGTAACTTTTTGAGACAAACATTTTGAACTCATTTGTTTTCCTTCCAAATCAATTGAAACAAAGTTGCGAATATTTTTTTCTCGTAAATTGCTTTTATATGTATAAATTGCAAGGTACTCTATATTTCACCAACAAAAAATAAAATAATATAAAAAAAAAAAAATACAAAACAAGGTTAACAACAAACTTATTGGCTTATTGGGTCCGAACCATCATCACCTCTCTAGACACTGAATTGACAACCAAAAATTAAAATTGAGATGGATGAGAATGAGATAACGTTATACAAAAACCCAGATGTGGCACACATTATATCTTCTTTTTCTCTCTAACTAGTTACATAACTTTCTCCTTCTTCCTCAACTCTATTCTTCTTCAATGGCGTCACAATTATTCTCTTCACTCAACTTCATCTCTTTCTTTCCCAAACTTTCAATGAACACCCATTTCACTTCTCCTCGAATTAATACACCCCATTATCCCACTTTTCGACGTGTGTATGCTCAGTACTCCTCAAAGGTTGGTTCTTTCTAATACAATTGTCTTATTATCAGTTCATTTTGTCAATGCACATTAAATTGCTTTATTATTATTTTATTATGATGGTGAATTGGTGATATAAGATTATAAGACAATGTTTGATTGGTTGGTTATTGGAATAAATGAGAATTGAATGTTGAATTATTATGTTTGGCATTTTTAAGTGTTTAATTATGTTGAATTGAGTGTTGAAATTTTATTGGTGCTTAAATTCCATATGTTTGATTGAGGTAAATTCATGTTGGATTATGTTTGGCATTGCTATGTTTTGATCCTTTTTTTTAATCAATGTAAGGATTAGAGAGTTTGATTGCCTAATTAAGTTCTTTGGAATGTTATTTTGCTTTGGTTGTGGATAACCATTCCGGATGAAAAATTGGTTCATGCAGCCGACCCCATCTTTTTGGAGCGAAGGCTTTGATTATGATGATGATAATGCTGTTTTGCTTTGATTGTCTCAATTTGGGATGAATTACTTTTCTTTGTCATGACATCTTCAATTGGTTGTTTGAAATGTGGTTTTGCTTTGGTTGTACCTAGTAATTGTGCAAGTATATTGACTTGGTTAAGGATGTGTATCAATACTGGAATGTAGATGTCATGATTTATGGAGGGGTAACAAATGATTTCGTTGCCACGTTTGGTTTACACGAAAGGTCCACTTTGAGTTATTTTATTGTTGCAACATCTTTTTGTTGAGGTAACTAGTAACACGATCTAACCAAGATGAGTTGCCTTGGCGTTTGTTATTTGAGGATGATATGTTTTGGTGGATGAGACTAGATTATGGGATTTTAAAGTGATGGAAAAAAAATATTAGAACTCAAATTAGGGGGTGTTTGGTTCAAAACCTAGTATGGGGTTTGAATGAGGAACGAAACCAAGGTGGTATAGATTTGGAACTCAATTCTTAATACTACTTGTTTGTTTATTACTTGGGTATGAAAAAGTTCCTTTTAATTGATAACTCGAGGTATGAGTATGAGCTAAACCCACCTCTCCCTTGTGTTCCTAAAACCCATAACTTGTGGAATTGTGGGTTTGATACTTTGAGGGATAGGCTTTATTTTTATAGTTTTGTGAAGCATACACAAGGTATGGGTTTTGATCATATTAAACCCATACCTCATTCCATAATTGTTTGAGCCAAACACCCCCTAAAGGGTTAGGTTAGCCTGGGTGAAAATAGAGTACACGAAGGGTCCGTTTGGTAGAGTGTAAAACATGTTTGGATGAAAATAGTTTTCCATGGAATTTTTTTACATTGCAAAACTCATATTCATGAAGAATGTGTGGTTGAGTGGAAAATCAACTATTTCAATTGTGAAGGAAATTGTTTTTCTTCCAAATGTGATGGAAAATGTTTTCCTCCCAATTTTGGGAGAAAATATTTGCAACATATTGGACCCCAAGTTTTACATTCTAATATTTTACTCCAAACCAAACAATGGAAAAATGGGAAAATAGTTTTCAAGGAAAGGTTTTACACCCTACCAAACGGACCCGAAGTGTCATCTTAATACTAAGTAGCAACTTTTGATGCTAAGGAGTTGCGTGCATAGTAGTTTTAGTGTCTTTTGTCTACCTTACGTGGAAATGGAGATAGTTACTAAGATGTAACCTATCAAATCAAATGTAGGTGGCTAAAATGGAGAGCAGTGGCCCTTAGGTAAGTTAGGTTAAAGGGTATTTTGTAGGATAATAGTTAAACCCACATTATTTCATAGTTGATACAATTGGGGAAAATAAGGAGCATATGAAGCAGATGAGTGTAGCCATTGATGCATATGTGGAGGTGGGTATGTGGAAATGCCTTCAAAGATAGATCAAGGGATGTATTATATTTGTAAGAATCTTGTGAAATGAGAAACGAAAGGTCGGTATGATGTTTGAAGAGATGTAGTCGGATAACAAAATTGACTTGGATGGAAAGATTTAAAAGACAGAGAAATATTTGGGTTTACGTCCACACGTGGTATAAAGGATGGAAATTTTTGCTAGTTTCCGATTTCCCATTTTCTTTCATTGTCTGTCTCACAGTTTGCTACACCTTTTCAAATCTTTCAATGGTTATCCCAATTAAAAAATGGAACTTCAGTCATGCAGGAATCAACAGTTCATCACGGTACACCATATAGCTCATGCACAACCACGAGCAAACATGGGTTGAAAAGACTTGAGAGGGCTCTGACTTCAGTTCTTCTTGCTGTTCAAATATCAACTCCGCTACTTGTTATTGATTGGGATATGTTTTCTGTCCCTCCTGCAAATGCAGTGCTCTATTCCCCAGATACTAAAGTTCCTAGAACTGGGGAGCTTGCATTAAGAAGGGCCATTCCTGCAAACCCGAACATGAAAACAATACAGGTTGATTTTCTCTTTCTATCAGTAACATTCTTGCATTTGTTATCTGAGATATTGTATCGTTCTTATTTTTTTGACTTAGCCTTATTCCTTTGTCTTCTTATTTATGTTCTTTTGTGCAGGAATCTCTGGAGGATATCTCATATCTGCTTAGGATTCCTCAAAGAAAACCATATGGGACAATGGAGGGAAATGTAAAGAAAGCTTTGAAGGTATGTTTTCCATGCAAGTACAATTTATTTAACATGTATGTTTCAAGTGTATCTTTAAATTGCACTGAAGTATAATTGTACTATTGCATGAAATAAGGTTGATGTTTATATGCTGTTTTTATTGGATTTTGACCTTGTTGTCTGGATGTAAGGTTGGATTTAAGGTTGCTGACTGAGGGAGATAGTTTAAGCAATTGATTCTGGAAATGCAGTTACAGATTTTCAGCAAATGAAAATCATTTTATGTCTTTAACCATAGAGGCTTAATTTATCTTAACTCTATGCATTTGCACGCTTGAATTTTAGCCTGTTACTAATTTATTGAAGAACTTAGGTCCCTCACTACAAACAACTGATTTGCCATTATGCCATCATTTTCCACTTTATAACTCTCGCTGAGCCAAATAACTTCATTGTTAATAGCTTTAGCAGCTCTTATCCTCATATTGGTCACCAATCACATTAATGTGCGTTTTGATTATTCAAACCTCGACAATTAGTGATGGTTATCTATCTAAATGTAGCCTCCTCACAAGGGAAATTAGGTTTGATACTTTTATATGTTTTCTCTATAACTTTGTAAACCATATGCATTTTAGTTGTACAATGCTGGTTCTCAAATTCTACCAACTGCTGTCTACGCCATACAGAATCATTATTTAACCTTGCATCTCCACATCATCAGTAGAAGTATATATTATTCACTTTGCTAGTGACCTTGGGCGGTTGGGCCAATCAAACAGGATATCACTGTGGATAAAACAGTAAAGTTACGGCATAACCCAATTGATAAAGTTGATGCTTTAAACGTCAGAATTCAATCTCTAACTATATTTGTCTCATCTAGTTATCTTAAGTTCAAGGTAGCTGAATTTAAAATCACTGTAAAGTGTCAACTGAAGATGCCATCATGATATCAACTCTTAATGATGTTAATCTTTGATGGCAAGCTTCAGGGATTTTACTTCACCTAATAATGATCTATTTACCTCCATGCAATTACAACAACACTTGGCATCTTCTCAGTCTTCTTTCTTAGATTAGGCTTTTGTTTTGAGTTTTAGTATCATTTTTGCAATATGTATGTATGATTCATTATCTCCTCTTTGTCAAAGAGCTAGAGTTTTCCATGACCTTTTATCTTTATTTTTTTCATGCCAGGTAGCACAAGATGAAAAGGAAGCTATTTTGGCTAGTATACCAAGTGAGTCGAAAGAAAAGGGTACTCTCCTGTATACATCACTAATTGATGGGAAGGTACTAATAATTTGTCGAGGACATCTTTTTACTGCTAGTGGAGGCTTGCTGCTTCTGTTTGCCTGGAAGCGAGTTCTTTTTTTCTATGACCATTAATGTGCCTGACTCAGAATTATTTAGCATATGTGATTTACGATGACACTTTTGTATCTCTGCCTGCTAATTTATAGCTTAAAAGCTTCTCTTTTTTTCTTTCAATTTTGATTGCTTTAGCTGTGCAGACTCTTGACAGAGAGACACAGAGAGAGAGAGAGAGAGGGAGAGGGGGGGGGGAACAAGGCACTCAGCAATGAACGAATACAAGCTCTACAGTTCTACCAGAAGGTATCTCAGTGAAAGAACTTCATAGTCCGAGTTATGTAGCATGGATGCCAAATTAACAGGAGCCAAATACTGACAGGATTATACAGTAATACAGATACAATTGAAGTAATTTCTTTATTTCGCTTGTAAAAGCAAGCAATCACTTTGAAACTCAAGGATATTTATGATCAAGGCATTAAGAGTTTTACATACTTATACTGGCTAAGCTACATCAAAAAGCATTCAATCAACTCTCACTAAATAAAATACTTTACGTCAATGTAGAGTAATATCCAAGTTTTTACCTGAAAATTTGTCTCTGGATCACAGTCAGAGTGCCACTCATGATCTGATAGATCAAAATATGATTCTTCTGGAACATCAAAGAATTCATCACTGACATCATTGAGTTCTGCAAGGCTACCGTGTTCAGATGCTTTGTCCACTTCTTTCTCTTTCCCATTTGCTTATTCCGTCCGTTTCGGAAAAACCGGAATTCGGATATCCAAAATTCCGGATCTCCAAAAATTCCAGATCTGGATTTCTAATCAAATCTCTTCTAAGCACTTCGTTATAAATTCCATTCGGTTCGATCCGGTATCCAGTTTTAAAAACGGGATATCCGGCTGATTTTTTTCGAATTAAAAAAAAACGGATTGGATATCCAGATTTCGGAACGGAAATTCGGAATCCGAATTTTTTGCACACCCCTACGAGTACTTTCCTCACATTGAAAAACAACTTTCTCCTCTTCAAACCAAAATAAAGGAAGATGAGAAGCATTTCAAGGAAAATGTTTCTTAAAATAAAATAAAAGGAAAGAAAAAAAATCCTGAGTGAATTATTGTGGTCAGCATTTTAGAGGTGGACGACATAAGACAGAGAAATTTCATATGAACATTAGATTTGCTGCTATGCTTGGTATAATAAACCTGGAAAATTGTTCTAAAATGAAAGTCCCATTGATAGATTGCTATCAGATAAGCAGTCCAGGGTTGACCATTATAAACATACAGCATTTCTATCATTTTACTTAAAAAGTACCATACTTTGCTTGACACGCAAAAGATACTGACGGAACTCAATTCTCTAAAAGAATATCTTGAACAATTGTGCCAGTGTTTAGCTCAGGATTCAGAAGCGTAGCTTGATCATCACCACAGTCCATTCCACCAAACTCTGTTCCTCTTTCATTCACATTAACTGCACAGCAGGTAGGTTGACAGAATCAATTATTGATGCCAATTTCATTTAATAAAGCAAGGAAAAGTAGTTTAAACAAGCATACATAGGGGAAAGCTCAGAAACTAAAATAGTAAAACAAAATTAGATCCAGAAAAAAATGTTAAACACCTATAAAATAGTTCATTTTGCAACACCTATAAATAATAAAAAGTAAAAATAAAAAATTTGTGGAGGAACACCTTAAATTACATTTTTCTATTAAAAAAACACACCTTACACCGGAATCTTTGGAAAAGTCAACAAAAAATGCTTTGACTCCGGTGAAATATAAGAGTATGTTCACCTCTAGCATGAGTGTGTCATGTTTGCATTGTTTTTATTTTTTGTTTTCACTTTCTCTATTCATGTTCAAAATATTCTTGCTTCAACCTTCTTCATACTAATTTTTCACTCTTCAACATCTATTCCCAAACCTAAAATTAGGGTTCTCATGTTATTTGTTTTGCAATTGAAAGAAAAATTGGAACATGAAAGGGTTGCCCATTTTTTGGAGGTTTCTTTCTAGAAAACAAATACCCCATTTTGCAAATTTAATTTTTCTTTTAAAAAATTTGTAACTTGTTGTAATCTTGTAAACTCTTTTTGATGCTAATAATCAATACTAATTTAATTAATCAATTTAATTGTTGATCAACACTAATTAAAAAATTAATCAATTAAATCTATCATGGGCCACCCAAGAAAATTGACTACAAAAGGGGGAAAAGTACAAAACAAATAATGTCACAAAGGGGAGAATGTAAGAAGCAGAAATATAAGGAGAAATGATCTTGCCTTCACTCTTTAAATGTCATCAGCGTAAATAAACTTGTGGAGAGTTTGTAGAAGTTTCAATGAAGAAAATGGAGTAAGAAAAAATTGGATGATAAATGAGAAAAAAAAAAAAGAGATATACAAAAGAAAATTTAAAAGTATAAAAATAAAAATAAAAGTTTGTCCCCTTACTCTCCAAAAAAACCGGAGAAAAGAAGGAGTCAAAGGTTATTTTGTTGACCTTCCACCCGATTCCGGTTGAAAGTTACTAAAAGTTTACTTTAAAGGTGTTACTTCACCACAAAAAAAATTAAAGGAGTATTTCACAAAATGGACTATTGTAAAGGTGTTTTCTGACAATTTTTTTTAGATCAATAGAATCTTCTGCCCGGCTCAATAAGGCAATCACAGACATAATAAGTTGAAAGCACTGTGGAACAAACCTGAGAAGAAATTACAAAATACTTTGCTTTGAAGAGTTTCAGCAAGCTTAGCAAAAGACAAGTCAACAACAAAAAGAAAAGTATAATTTATACTCCTATAATACTCACTTTTTTTGTTTTTAGTTTCTTTCAATCTATAGATAAATAAAGTTTTTGCAAACAAAGTAAGCTCATACTGAGATGTGAAATCAGGAATAACACTGAGGATAATTAAGTCCTTCAAACAGAATTTGTGAAAAAAGAAAAAATTTGCTTGCCATGCCATTCATCACTGAAAAGAACTGGGCAAAAAACCAATAACGTGGGAATTAAAGGGACACCAAGCAGAACCCAAATTCTGCTCTGAAGTTTTCTTTCATTTGTCACTAAATAAGAACTAAATTGCGCAACCATGACAGATCACACCTCCCACCTCTTATTCTCCCATGCATCAAGTAGAGACTAACATAGGTGGTACAAAAGAAGGTATTTGAGTTCAACCCTCTATCCCATCAATGTATAATGCATTCCATCCCAAATTCCCAAATTATGCCTAGATGAACCCCTCTATATAAATTAAAGCTTACCCTTGTCAACAATCAGCTCAAACAATCATCAAACAAAATAAAAGAATTGGAATAGCAGATCCCAATACAACAGTTCAATTCACAGCTCTCTCGTAAATTAATTTTACACATAAACGGGTAGAGAGTTGGGAAGGGTGAAACTAGAAAGGGAAGTGTTAATTAGTATATGCACTAATTCCCAAGATAGCTCACCTACCAGAATCCTCCTCAAGGGAAACGACAACTAAAACATGATACATGAGCATCCAAAAACTTGTTTAGGGAGCCGACATCCTGACCTCCTTGGTACGCATCCCATATTCACTGAAGCAAGACGATCTAGTAATCTAGCACAATCTTTTCTCTCAAAGAGCAATTTTAGCCCCCTAGGTTCCTTCTAGTTTTACTCATGGCTACCCTAATGCTACCCCCTACCCCTACCCTACCAAAATAGGCAACAATAACCTTGCATCGTCTACAAGCTACTTTAACAAAGCTAATAGAGAGAACAAAAAAGGTAAAAGAATACTGAGAGGCAAGTCCATCATCTTAAACCATTATCAAAGTAGGTAGGTAGATGGTCTTTGTTTTCCTTAGTGATAAGGAAGTCCTTATAAGGTTATAGTCAGAGTACATGATGCCCTTCCATTTGGCAATTAACGCAAATATGAGTGAGTGAGCATTCTACCTTTCAACCATTTCCAAGGTTCACTTATCGGCTCATCACCACAACACCTCTCACATTTCACACAGTCCCAAGTGATTTTGTGGCAAGCCACACACTTGGGCCATTTCTCTTCACCTGACTTTTGCTAATTATTTCACTAAATTGAAACTTTTTATAAATTAAACAAAAAAATTTCCATTTCAAAAACTCTCTTTTTGAAGCCTTAACATTTTGTTGATTGTCAAAACTGTGCTTTACATAACTTTGCTAGACTAAACTAATTTTTACTATACCAAACAGTTTTTGTCTAACTTTAATAACTGAGAGATCTGAACAGAGCCCCAAGTTTAATTCGTGAAATAATTACAATAATATGAGGAGATTTGAACAAAGCCCCAAGTTATAATTGTTTCCAGCTCAAAGCTATCCACTATGTAGCACCTCTTCATCCCTCATCATCACTATTTAAAACTACTTAAACCCACCGACGACCAATTAGACGTACGGACCAATAAAGCTCGTATAACACACCTTTACCCATTACTTACTAGTGCAAGTGCGCAACCATAATATGAACCCAGCTGTATTGTCCACTAACATTCATAACAAAATATTAGAAGCACTCTATCTAAATTAAATAGGAACTTGAGGATCTATTTATAAGTCATGAAATCCCGCAACTGTAGTTCAAAAACTTGTATAAAACCATAAAAATATAAAATACAACTGCTTTAACTGGAAAATACAATAAATTTCTCTACACAAAGATTTCTAATCCACGGATGCAGCAAAATATTTGAATTAGGCATAAGAGAAAAATTACCTGTTTTCTAAATAACATAATTCTAGCTCATCATACTCACGTAATGCATCTTCATGAGATAAGCCATCTCAAACATAAAGCCAAGCTTTCCTAAAGCAATATAACAATGTGTCAAAATGAGAAAAGTATAAGATCATAATTGCCACAAATATAAGGTTACTTATTTAGATTAATATTAGAACATATAATTCTAGAACCATGGAAGACTATGGATAAATGGTTTGTAAATGATTTCAGATTTTTAGATATATCATCCGCCTATATCTTAATGTCCTTCATGTTTAATGCTGGCAGTTTAGAGAAAAATATCCATGTTTTTATATATAAAAGGACAAGATTTTCCTCTCCACATAATTCACAATGATTACATGCACATGTTTTGTTCCTAGGTACGTTAAAATAAAGTATGAGTGAGTGCAGACACATGAGAGACAAATTTGATACAAGGTTGGGATAGGAATGAAGAACGACGTAGGGGATGGAAGTAATGAAGGGGGTGTTTGGTTGGTAAAGGAAAAGGAAAGAGTTTCACAAAGGGAATGAAGGAGAATGGAAAGCTAATCCCTTGTTCACAAAGGAATGAAGGAGAATGGAAAGATAATCCCTTGTTACTTAGATTTTTTGTCTTATCTAGAAAAGGAATCACTTACTACAACCATCACTACCATTATTCTAAAACCACCACCACCACTTTTGTCACTGCTGTTGCTGCCCCCATTTGCTAGCACCTTCCACCACCCCGCCCCTCTCCTCTCCCGCCAACACCACAACATAAAACCCAACTAGACCCAAAGCACCCACTCAAAGCAACAATCTCTACAACCCAGACCCCTAGTTTTCTAGAATACCAAAATTGGGTTTTCAAAGAGGTAAAGGCAGTAAGGTGAAGAAAAGTTTTTCTCCTCTACTCTCTAGACACACTGAAACGAGAGGCACTATGATAACAGTTTCAGAAGCAACAAAAATGACTATAGGTTCAAACAAAGATAGAACTATAAAACCTTCATTATAAAGAAGTTACAAAAGTTCCAGATCGGCATGAATCGTTGCCTCGCTCACTTACGAATCTCTTCCTCATAAAATGAAGCCTTCTATCCAGCGTATTGCGAATACCTCCATAATCTTAGAATCAAACTCTTCCCAAAATTATTTCCGGTCCATGTATATCAAGTTTGCAACACCTGACAATAGTAAACCACCAAAAATTCAGCAAAAAAATAAAACTTTCAGTACTTTATGACAGAAGTCACATTTGTCTTTTCATATTCTCAATTGAATGCTAGTGTGGGGCTCATTTTGGATTTGAGTTAAGTGCTTCGTCAAAAATATGCCACACTTTGACTCGTAGCCTTGTAGTTTAATCCAACACATCTTAGTCTAGAATAATGTATAAATCATACTGGATGGGAGATGACATGGATCCTCCAAATCAAGATAAGATCGATCAATTTAAGAATAATGGAAGAGATTATTACAAGAACCATAAGGCAGTACCAACAACTAACAGTGGCCTAAATACATGACAGCTTTTAACAATCCTGCATCATTCTTCAAATCTTTTACACGTCAGTGCAAACAGCCCTTTTTCAAAATCAAGGAAACCTTCAGTTCTAAGAATTGGAAGGTACTTGTACATATTTGCAGGGCAAAATCAACCACTAAAAATGGGGTAAGTGCTTGAGCAATCTCTCGTCAATCCTACACATTTCTTCAATCCTTTACATCCTAGTGCGAACAACCCTAGGTCCCAATTTAACAATAGAGATCAAATTTGGAACATTACCTAGCTAAAGGAAAGAAGTTATTTAAATTTTAGAAGTAGATGTGATGTTGAAGCCTAAGTTATATTGTCTTTAGATCACAGCCAAAATCAAGAGGAAGCAACAACGGTCAATCAATCAAAGCTTGGCCCCATAATAGGGTTCGGCTAAATGAACCAAAATTAATCTCATTCCATGATGATCCATATAAGCTTTCTTCATCATCCATCGAGAATCTCATTCTCTTGTAAATCCAAAAGCTTCATATCTTTTTTAACACCTTCCAATCAAGTCATTTTCAGCCTAACCCCACCTCGTTTGAGATCTCCCGATCAAACTCTTCCAACTTCACACCAGCACTTCCTAAGGTCTTCGCTCCCATGTCTAAACCAACACAGGCGGTTTTCCTTAGTTTGCTTGCAGTAACTCCAACTTTCTAGGGATGACTTCATTTCTGTTTCTATCAAATAAGAATACATGCATGACAACAACAAAATGAAATTCCCCACCAAGACCAAGGGTTTTAAAACCAATGCTTAATGAAAAGCATAACATATAATAACGAATACCCTGATGATCAAGTGTACACCAACAGTTTTAGACACAAAACGGAAACCACTCAAATTACCTAGCATGGGCTATCAATTTAAAAGTGTAATCTTCTTCAATTTCAAATTACAGTAGGTGTTGAAGCACACCAAGGTTTCCACGCTGAAGGTTAGCGCAACTCCAAAAGGAAGAATCTGCTACTTTTCTGTTTAGAAAAGCACCAAAGGCAAGCCTAAGCACAAGACGAGCCACAGGTCCAGCCAGCACACTAAAAATAGAGCAGGGGAGGCTCTCTGCCAAGGCACAACACTTTTGTGCATTTGGATTATTGCCTTGCACCTTTTCCTTTTCTAGTACTTGATATTTCTCATCATTTCTTTTTCTGTACAAGCCTCTTTCTACTCTACCACAGCCTCATGACTGCTTTCTTGTTCTCCTTATTGCTTTACATTTTTTTTTTTATTATTTTTTTTCCTTGTTTGCCCTACTTCTCAAATTAATAGTGTGTTCATCATATTTGGAAGCCTGAGCCTTTGCCTAGACTCCAAGACAACTTTGGACCGGCTGCACCTCATGCCTTTTAAAACCAAGGCTGCTTTAAGCACTCATGATCAAAGGTCATTAAAGTGCAAAACTGCCAACAATCTAAAAAGTGGTGTCACAGAAACAATATCTACACCCTGTATGATCCGAATCTATGTTTCGAATGCTCCGTACAGGTGGAACAGCTATTATCCGGCATTATAAGGGCTAAATGTTAGGGTTTTAAATATTACGCCTTCTAAGGTAAATGCAGCCGACATGTATATGCTATGTTGCTGTGTGGCATACAAAAAAAGATACTATAAGGAATGTGTTTATTAGAGATAGGTAGGGGTTGCATCTATTAGGATAAGATGAGGGAAAATCATATGAAATATTTTTGGCATATAAGACGGAGAACAAGTAATGCACTAGCGTGGGGTCTCGAAAAGTAGCAAAAGGATGACGAAGGAGTAAAGAAAGACTTAAGAAGACTTGAATGAGGTGGTGGGGGGGCTTGAGGAGAATTTAGCATTAAATAGTAAAGAATGAGAAGAGGATTTTTGCAAAAGACTTTTGCAATTCTTCTTGATGATTCATGTCTAGGTGACCTCAAATTATTTGGCACTAAAGCTTTGATGGTGTTGGTGTATCCTAATGAAATAAACTCAACAGGTCCATTCTAGTATCCTACACTTCTAACCCAAACAATTTACATTGGAATATTATTATCTTTTAGCTGGTTAACACTTATCATATTGGATCATACAAGCTTGCTGAAGAAACGTAAATTTTTTTGTGTCAGAAATAAAACGAGAATCATAGATGCCTTTCAACTGGAAATTACCTTTCCCTCTTCTTTGAGCTAAATTCTACTTCCACCTTGGCATATACCCTCTTAGCCATCTTGGTAGCTTGATCATTGCTGGGGTGAGCCCTATTCACAAACACAATGAACCACTCTTTTTCTCATTTTGTACTATTAATTTCACTCGGGGTTTAAGGATGGATTTGAACTCATCAGATCCTGCAGTTGAGGAAATTCAGGCAAGCACAATGTCAAACAATAAAAAAAAAATAAAAAAACAACACCCAAAAGCCAAAATAAGAGCAAAGACATAGGAGGGACATCAGTACACATTGAAATAATTGATCATGGCTCACGTTAATCAAGTGTCAAGATGTATTTTATTAAAATATAAAAGGATGAAGAAATAGTTTTCCTACCTCACAAGTACAAGAACTACAGTAGCATATGGCTCTCGAAACCAAAAAAGTGATTGTTCCTGTGGAAAGCGACTGCGAAGCCTTGATTCTGTGGTCAAATATACGCACCAGCAGTTTCTCCAGAAACACAGGATTTCGAGTCTTATTGTTTAAACAAGCCTTCTTGAATGGCAATCGCTCTTCAAACAAATTTTTTAACATTGGGCCAAATCACTCACATCTTCAACTGAAAACAAATTACATGTGCATTTAGACAAGAAACTTTGGCAAATATACAAATAAAATAATACAAGGATATATATGAATGTGGAAAGTAAGAGTATACTAATACTACAACAAAGCTAGCAAAGGCGAAATCCTTTAAGGCCCATTCAAACATATTCAAATGTTTCGCCAAAATCAATCCCTAATTCAGATCTTCGGTTTATCTGTTTCGGTCTAGTTGAAAGGACAATAGCAAGCTTTGATGTATCCCAGAAATCACTTCAACATATCCAACCTTTTGCGCATAGCGTCTAACAATATCTAGTGTTTTCTTAAACTAAAGTTGCTACTCATTTAACGTACATAACAACCTCTACGGTTTTCGAAAGTCTCCATATCAACATTGATGCACACCTAGCAACACTAAACTACCAAGAAGTCAACTATTTGAGTGAGTTTCCAACCTTAAACAAATATGTCAAAATCACCAAAATCCTTACGTAACCAAACCCTATGCTATAATCGAGCAATCAATTCTACTCTCAAACTACTAGGGCATGGATTGCCCCATCAAAATCCGTGTACTCATCGCTTACATTACTACACATGTGGCAGACATATACTACTAGAACGCAATTTTGTGTCGAACATTGTTATTGAAATGATAAACTGCATCGAATTACCGGCAATCACTTGATTCACTTCACTTCACATGACATCCAAAAAAGCTAGTTTTAAAACTGTATAAAATGAAACAGTTAAATTGATTTGCGTAAATCAATAATTAGCATTGCATCAATGAACTAAGCACACCTATCATAGTACATTCCACTCTAAAACATAACTATCATAAAATCCACATCAATGTAAATCAAACAACAAACGCATAACAGAATCAATCGAAATATCGGATCATAACAAATCAAGGAATTAGAAACAAAATCGAAACACAAATCTCTGAATTCCGCAATTACTTAAGCAAAATTTACGCCAAAAAAATTGAAGAGAAAGAGATAAACCGCAATAACGAGGTGATCGCAAGTGTTTTTGATAGCTTGAAATTGCGCTAAGTAATTCGCCATAATTGATCTGAAGAAGAAACCATGAACTGATCGCAAGATTTATACGAAGAAAGAGATAAATTTAGGGTTTTGTCGGTGAAATGCGAAGATTGAAGATGAAGATGAGTGGATTGTTTAGAGAGTAGACAATGGAGCAAAGCATCGACTTTGCTGCTACGGTTGTTGTTCTTGTTATTCTACCACTCTCTCACCTCGCCTCCTCCACTTGGTGGTCTAGTGATTGTTTTTTACTTCTTCCAAAATAATTTTGTACTAAAAATATGTTGTGAAATGGATTACTGACAAGTTTAGATCCCGAGTGTTTTTATTCGGACCTAATGATATAAATTGTTTTGTATTTGAGTCTTTATGAGGTTTTTGATATTGAATACTTGTATTAAACATGTATTAAGGTGATTGTAGAAGTATTATTGGAACGTGACATTCATTTTTGTCTAATGCACAGTTAATCTACTCATGTCATAGAATGATATATCACTCAATTGATAGGTTAATGATTTTCGGTGCAAGCTTTACATATGGAGTTTGTAATATATACTTATGCATATTTAGTGTAACTATGTTACCTATGCCATATATGTAGGAGAATGATATTCCTCGAGCAGTAGGGAGAAATCATGGTCTCCAGCAATGACATATTTATTTTTGTTGTTTGTGGGGATGTCCAATGTGATGATAGTCATCGGAATGTTCCGAGATCAGTTTTCAAAATGTATTTTATTGGTTTTTACATGACATAATTGACATTTTCAAGTTTGTTTGATAGTTTTTTAAAATCATGGACAATATAAAGAACACACATTTTAAATTAGCATGGATTAATTTTATAACACAAACAATTGAGATTTGGGGGTGTTTTTTTTAAATATCTAAGAAATCACGTAGTATATATAATCGTAAATCAAATGACATTTTCGTAATAAGTAGAAAACTTTATTACCACACTACCCCTTAAAATTCAATAAAAAGACGTCTTACCCCTGAACTTTTAACATATTACCTCAAATGTCATTGTGATATGCAATTTTGCATATTACTATCATTTACTGGTCATCCCTCGTTTTTTTTCTTTTTTTTTTTTTTTTTTTTTTTACTTTTGTTGTTGGAAGGTCGCTTTCACCTGAAAGCTTGGGTAAAAACAATTTTATTGCCTACTTTTTTGCTCCCTAACAACTTTGCTCAAGTTACTTATTTACCCTTACTCGAATAAATACCCCTTCTACTTGAGACTCATAGTTCCTCGTATATTTAGTGCTATGGTATACCTATGTGACGAAAAACAATATGCATGGATTGTATTAGCGTAGTACATGTCTAGCATGTAGGGCATTCTTACTATCACCGAGGTTTTTTTTTTTTTTTTTTTTTTTACTATTTTAAGATAATATGAACATATTCTATAACCTTGACAATTATTATTAAAGTGTTTTGTAAATGCTGCCAATTTTGTAAGAGAGAAGTGAGAAGATTTACAATCCGATGATAAAAATTACAAATTGTTGTATTGCCTTGTGTCTTTAAGTTACATATGTTGAGATATATATAGCAAAGGTTGACCCTTACTATAGTGTATGGAATGGTGAAGGCTTTTTGTGGTGTGGTAAATTATCGAATAAACTACATGATCACCATCTCATACCTACATGGTAAGCTACTCACAGCACTGAGCATGCCATTCACTAGATCATCAACGGCATATATATGTCTACATGGTAAGCTTAAGCGCTTGTCTCATAACATGCATAAGTCATAGTTTATTTTTGGCACTTGGAATGGGTTTTATTTTTTACTATAATGAACACTTGTGTTATCATTACATCAAATAGAAAATAGAACTTTCTTTACACTTTTGACTCAACCCTTTTGAGTTGTATGCTATTAAAATGTATGATGTAGGGCAATTGTTAGGTTAGTATTAACATTGTCACAAAATATATTGATGAAGTGCTTGTACTTGTATTTTAAATTACTTAAGTCCCTATTCTTTCACTCAACGCTTAATTGGATACAATACCCATACATAAGCGGCAAGGAAGGAGGAGGGCATGGGGGTCTTATATTTTCCTCATTCCCCTCACCATCCTTTCCTTTTTATCTTTCTCTGCAAAAGTTATCAAACAATGTTGCCCTTCAAACATTATGCTAGAGTAGAGATGATAAGTAAGGTGACCTATAACTCAAACCAAACCCTAAAATATATGTGAATTCATATGACATTTTTCGACTCCATTGATTCAAATGTTAATGCAGCTAACATTATACACCATATAATCCTCAATGACGAAGCGTGAATCTAAACGCCTTGATTATTAACTTGATATGTTAGAACTAAAACCAACTCATTCCTTAGCTCTTTTCTAAATGTCTTCACATTAATATATCATCTCAGTTTCTTTTCGATGCAACAAAATTGACACATAAACCCCTGTGTTTTATAAACTGTGAAAAGTACCATATTACCCTTTTATTTTTTAATATAGACTTTGAGTGAATAGAGAGATTCTAATTACATTTTCTCCATCCACACACCATCACCACTTGTTAGTTCCAACAACCCCAAAGCAACACAAACGAATGATGTATAAAAACTTAATTTCTCTAACCAAGAATGGAGTATTTGATTAGATGAATGAGTAGAGGATTCCTCCTACTTTCTCTTTCCTACCTTATTCCGTCAATCAATAATTCTGAAAGCAAAATTGTAACTTTTTTCCAAGAGAATTTAGTTTCACTTCAATTCTTTAATCCATTTTCTATTCTATCAAATTTTATGTAACTTTTGAGACAAACATTTTGAACTCATTTGTTTTCCTTCCAAATCATTGAAACAAATTTGCGAATATTTTTTTCTCGTAAATTGCTTTATATGTATAAATTGCAAGTTACTCTTATATTTCACCAACAAAAAATAAATAATATAAAAAAAAAAATACAAAACAAGGTTAACACAAACTTATTGGCTTATTGGGTCCGAACCATCATCACCTCTCAGACACTGAATTGAAACCAAAAATTAAATTGAGATGGATGAGAATGAGTAACGTATACAAAAACCCAGATGTGGCACACATTATATCTTCTTTTTCTCTCTAACTAGTTACATAACTTTCTCCTTCTTCCTCAACTCTATTCTTCTTCAATGGCGTCACATTATTCTCTTCACTCACTTCATCTCTTTCTTTCCCAAACTTTCAATGAACCCCCATTTCACTTCTCCTCGAATTATACACCCATTATCCCACTTTTCGACGTGTGTATGCTCAGTTATCCTCAAAGGTTGGTTCTTTCTAATACATTGTCTTATTATCAGTTCATTTTGTCAATGCACATTAAATTGCTTTATTATTATTTTATTATGATGGTGAATTGGTGATATAAGATTATAAGACAATGTTTGATTGGTTGGTTATGGAATAAATGAGAATTGAATGTTGAATTATTATGTTTGGCATTTTTAAGTGTTTAATTATGTTGAATTGAGTTTTGAAATTTTATTGGTGCTTAATTCCATATGTTTGATTGAGGTAAATTCATGTTGGATTATGTTTTGGCATTGCTATGTTTTGATCCTTTTTTTTAATCAATGTAATGATTAGAGAGTTTGATTGCCTAATTAATTCTTTGGAATGTTATTTTGCTTGGTTGTGGATAACCATTCCGGATGAAAAATTGGTTCATGCAGCCGACCCCATCTTTTTGGAGCGAAGGCTTGATTTATGATGATGATAATGCGTTTTGCTTTGATTGTCCAATTTGGGATGAATTACTTTTCTTTGTCATGACATCTTCAATTGGTTTTTTGAAATGTGGTTTTGCTTTGGTTGTACCTAGTAATTGTGCAAGTATATTGACTTGGTTAGGATGTGTATCAATACTGGAATGTAGATGTCATGATTTATGGAGGGGTACAAATGATTTCGTTGCCACGTTTGGTTTCCACGAAAGGTCCACTTTGAGTTATTTTATTGTTCAACATCTTTTTGTTGTTAACTAGTTAACACGATCTAACCAAGATGAGTTGCCTTGGCGTTTGTTATTTGAGGATGATGTTTTGGTGGATGAGACTAGATTATGGATTTTAAGTGATGGAAAAAAATATTAGAACTCAATTTAGGGGGTGTTTGGTTCAAAACCTAGTATGGTTTGAATGAGGAACGAACCAGGTGGTATAGATTTGGAACTCATTCTTAATACTACTTGTTTGTTTATTACTTGGGTATGAAAAAGTTCCTTTTAATTGATAACTCGAGGTATGAGTATGAGCTAAACCCACCTCTCCCTTGTGTTCCTAAAACCCATAACTTGTGGAATTGTGGGTTTGATACTTTGAGGGATAGGCTTTATTTTTATAGTTTTGTGAAGCATACACAAGGTATGGGTTTTGATCATATTAAACCCATACCTCATTCCATATTTGTTTGAGCCAAACACCCCCTAAAGGTTAGGTTAGCCTGGGTGAAAATAGAGTAACGAAGGTCCGTTGGTGAGTGTAAAACATGTTTGGATGAAAATAGTTTTCCATGGAATTTTTTTACATTGCAAAACTCATATTCATGAAGAATGGGTGGTTGAGTGGAAAATCAACTATTTCAATTGTGAAGGAAATTGTTTTCCTTCAAATGTGATGGAAAATGTTTTCCTCCAATTTTGGGAGAAAATATTTGCAACATATTGGACCCCAAGTTTTACATTCTATATTTTACTCCAAACCAAACAATGGAAAAATGGGAAAATAGTTTTCAAGGAAAGGTTTTACACCCTACCAAACGGACCCAAGTGTCATCTAATACTAAGTAGCAACTTTTGATGCTAGGAGTTGCGTGCATAGTAGTTTTAGGGTCTTTTGTCTACCTTACGTGGAAATGGAGATGTTACTAAGATGTAACCTATCAAATCAAATGTAGGTGGCTAAATGGAGAGCAGTGGCCCTTAGGTAAGTTGGTTAAAGGGTATTTTGTAGGATAATAGTTAAACCCACATTATTTCATAGTTGATACAATTGGGAAAAATAAGGAGCATATGAAGCGATGATGTAGCCATTGATGCATATGTGGAGGTGGGTATGTGGAAAGTGCTTCAAAGATAGATCAAGGGATTTATTATATTTGTAAGAATCTGTGAATGAGAAACGAAGTCGGTATGATGTTTGAAGAGATGTAGTCGGATAACAAATTGACTTGTGGAAAGATTTAAGACGAGAAATATTTGTGTTACGTCCACACGTGGTATAAGATGGAAATTTTTGCTAGTTTCCGATTCCCATTTTCTTTCATGTCTGTCTCCCAGTTTGCTACACCTTTCAAATCTTTCAATGGTATCCCATTAAAAATGGAACTTCAGTCATGCAGGAATCAACAGTTCATCACGTACACCATATAGCTCATGCACAACCACGAGCAAACATGGTTGAAAAGACTTGAGAGGGCTCGGACTTCAGTTCTTCTTGCTGTTCAAATATCAACTCCGCTACTTGTTATTGATTGGGTATGTTTTCTGTCCCTCCTGCAATGCAGTGCTCTATTCCCCAGATACTAAAGTTCCTGAAACTGGGAGGCTTGCATTAAGAAGGGCCATTCCTGCAAACCCGAACATGAAACAATACAGGTGGATTTTCTCTTTCTATCAGTAACATTCTTGCATTTGTTATCTGAGATATTGTATCGTTCTTATTTTTTTTGACTATCCTTATTCCTTTGTCTCTTATTTATGTTCTTTTGTGCAGGAATCTCTGGAGGATATCTCATATCTGCTAGGATTCCTCAAAGAAAACCATATGGGACAATGGAGGAAATGTAAGAACACTTGAAGGTATTTTTTTCCAGGCAAGTACAATTATTTAACATGTATGTTTCAAGTGTATCTTTAAATTGCACTGAAGTATATTGTACTATTGCATGAAATAAGTTGATGTTTATATGCTGTTTTTATTGGATTTTGACCTTGTTGTCTGGATGTAAGGTTGGATTTAAGGTTGCTGACTGAGGGAGATAGTTTAAGCAATTGATTCTGGAAATGCAGTTTACAATTTTCAGCAAATGAAAATCATTTTATGTCTTTAACCATAGAGGCTTAATTTATCTTAACTCTATGCATTTGCACGCTTGAATTTTAGCCTGTTACTAATTTATGAAGAACTTAGGTCCCTCACTACAAACACTGATTGGCCATTATGCCATCATTTTCCACTTTATAACTCTCGCTGACCAAATAACTTCATTGTTAATAGCTTTAGCAGCTCTTATCCTCATATTGGTCACCAATCACATTAATGTGCGTTTTGATTATTCACCTCGACAATTAGTGATGGTTATCTATCTAAATGTAGCCTCCTCACAAGGGAAATTAGGTTTGATACTTTTATATGTTTTCTCTATAACTTTGTAAACCATATGCATTTTAGTTGTACAATGCTGGTTCTCAAATTCTACCACCTGCTGTCTACGCCATACAGAATCATATTTAACCTTGCATCTCCACATCATCAGTAGAAGTATATATTATTCACTTTGCTAGTACCGTGGCGGTTGGGCCAATCAAACAGGATATCACTGTGGATAAACAGTAGTTACGGCATAACCCAATTGATAAGTTGATGCTTTAAACGTCAGAATTCAATCTCTAACTATATTTGTCTCATCTAGTTATCTTAAGTTCAAGGTACTGAATTTAAAATCACTGTAAAGTGTCAACTGAAGATGCCATCATGATATCAACTCTTAATGATGTTAATCTTTGATGGCAAGCTTCAGGGATTTTACTCACCTATAATGACTATTACCTCCATGCATTAACAACACTTGGCATCTTCTCAGTCTTCTTTCTAGATTAGGCTTTTGTTTTGAGTTTTAGTATCATTTTTGCAATATTATGTATGATTCATTATCTCCTCTTTGTCAAAGAGCTAGAGTTTTCCATGACCTTTTATCTTTATTTTTTCATGCCAGGTAGCACAAGATGAAAAGGAAGCTTTTTGGCTAGTATACCAAGTGAGTCGAAAGAAAAGGGTACTCTCCTGTATACATCACTAATTGATGGGAAGGTACTAATAATTTGGCGGACATCTTTTTACTGCTAGTGGAGGCTTGCTGCTTCTGTTTGCTGTGAAGCGAGTTCTTTTTTTCTATGACCATTAATGTGCCTGACTCAGAATTATTTAGCATATGTTGTTACGATGACACTTTGTATCTCTGCCTGCTAATTTATAGCTAAAAGCTTCTTCTTTTTTTCTTTCAATTTGATTCTTTAGCTGTGCAGACTCTGACAGAGAAGACACAGGAGAGAGAGAGAGAGGGAGGGGGGGGGGGGGGGGGGGAAGTGGAT
>PYUH01000238.1:2953584-2978385 GCA_016808085.1 Suaeda aralocaspica | reverse complement strand
AAAAAAAAAAAAAAAAAAAAAAAAAAAAGATCTCATTTTTGGATTTCAGATGTGTCCTTTTGTGGTTATTATATACTGGCAAAATTTTGTTTTCTTATATTACAAACTTCTATGTCTATCCGTGATCCATCTACCAGGAAAAGAGTTGATGATTGGTAGTGATAAATTTCGTTAACGTTGCGCCTAGTCACATGTATGCCTTCATCAAGGAGATACTGATCACATACTAACTTAGTGGGATTCCCAAGTATGTTTATTAGATCAATCTCCTATATTGATATGCATAATTTGAAGTATATGTATCCAATCAATCTCCTAAATTGATGTATGTATAGTCCAAAAAGTATGTTTATTCGATCAATCTCTGATGTATGCATAGTCCGAAGTATGTTTATTCGATCAATCTTCTATACGTACTGGTCACATACTAACGTATATACGACTAGTCCCTTTTATTTTTTGGCTCAATATCAATCTTCTAATGGTTGAGTAATGCTTGAGACATACGGGGCCGGAGTAGCTGGTAACATACATTGATTGTTCAAACTTCCCCAAAATAGCGTCTTTTTCCTTAGATGGCTAGCAAGTGACATTGACCTAGCCAATTTTGGATACCAAAAAATCCTTCTGTGTGATTTAATTGTATCATTTTATAACCATGCATTTGATTCTCGCTAATGTCTTATGTCATTATATACATGCCAAATTGCCAATGTGAACAAATGCATGTCAATCCTTTTAGCCCACCATCAACCAATTATAATAACAATAATTATTCTAAGTAATAATAGTAACAATACTTTAAAGACTACTTGAAAAATCATAAATATGTGCGACTCCTAACTTATAGCATGTCACATTTAGTTGCATTATCAACCAACTCATCATCTACTCAGCAACTACTAAGCACTTCAGCTGCTCCTCTCGATTTATTTTGCTATAAATATTATATAGTTTTCATGCGTCGACAAGTATTTTTATCATATGCTCATCACTTTGGACCATGTAGTCTAACTGTTTAAGCTAGTGGATGGATTTGTTATCCATATGATCGACGACCATAAGTTATTACTTATTATTTGTCTTATGCAATAATTATTTATCTGTGCATGCATGAAACAAACAGACCGTTTCGTTTATTTAACCCCTAAATCCAGGTAAATGTGAAACAAACCATAAATTCAAATTTCAATTCAGTTCAGTATGTTTCAATTCAATCCAGTTCAGTCAAGTTTAACCTAACAGAATACGGCGGCCTACAGTGATAAATTCTTCAAGTTGTATATATATATAGTCACAAAACGAAAATTAAGCTCTTGGAGTAACAAGTTATTACTTTATTGAAAATTGTGCATAATAAATTTTCTAAACGAGTTTACGTAAAGAGTTAAGGAAATACTTCGTATTATTTTACATGTAAAATAATCTAAGCAAGAATTCAAATATTTTATACGTACTTTGTGCAACTATATATCTTCAAATTTGCTAACTAATATGGAATATACTTAAACATACAATTTAGCTAGGTCAGAAAAATGCAAATCCAAAGCAAATGTAATTTCTCTACGAAGTTATTTTTACGTGGCATAAATTAAATTAGGTTTATCAATAGAACCCAATCCACAAATTACTATACCATGACGTTCAACGATATCACTTGCACCAAATACCAATTGTCTCAATTGGATCCAAAATTTCGAGTATCCTTCCATGTTCATCAACCTTAATCGATTTACTTGGATGATTAGCGATCCAAAAATGTCCATTAGAATCTTTGTTGATGTAATCAAGCAACCCAAAAACTCGAAGAAAAACCTCAAAAGTTCCAATTTTAGGACCATCAAGTCAATATCTTTCGAATTTGAAAAGCACTTGTTTCAACTACTAGCACAAAATCCTTGGTTTTGCTTAAAGCTATTCCATTAGCAAAATAGAGTCCATTAATTTAGCAAAACTGTCATGACTTTAGTCTCTATATCATATTTTATCAACTCCTTTCAGTTGTAGGCTTGTAGCTATCGCCTTTGAATTGGATATTGCCTGTGACAAAACCATGCATGTTAATTTTTACATGCGTTAATTATTTTTTATACTACTATATGGTATGTAAATTAACTTTTGTCCGTAACATATAGTCATTATAAGTTATAATATTACATACCATCCATCGTACCATAGAAGGACGTTCGGAATCAATGTCTAGGTTATTTAGGAAGTGAAATGGAAATATGGAATCCTGTCGGCGTCAGCAGCAAGAGTGAAGTGGCTACACCATGCAAGGTGAACCATAACACGACCTATGCATGTTTAATATTTTGCCTTGAGTTTATCCGTTTATAAAATGTCCCCTACTAGCTAGTTAAATATTTTGTCTTTAGTTTTAGGAGACAAATGACGGTGGTTGCTTTCAGCGATATGTATATATAAAGTATGTTCCTTATATAGATGTTAATTAGTTTAATCGTCTAAATCATAATCGGATCTAAAATTAAACGCATTTTAATTAGCCTTAGCAAAATAAGCAAATTATATATATATTATGATTCTATGGCCCATACATAGATAGTGGGTTTGGCTAGAGATGTTTGAACCAAATGAAACATTTGTAAACATGAGTAATTTTATTGGTTAGCTAGCTTGAAAGAACCTAACATACATACCTATTTGAAAAGGTTTATTGCAAAAACAGTCCAACGACTTCCATCCCACTTGAGTATCCTCCCATCTGAAACTCCAACATACGGACCTCCACCTTCACAATCAAACGTTGTCAACTCCGGACCACTCGCATTGAGGCGTCCTAGACGAAGACGGTTATATTGCCTTGTATGAGGTTGAGATCCAAAGGTTAGATTGTCGTAAGCTTGAGCATGGAAATTAAGCTTGTTTTAACTACTAGGAACAAAATGAGCTAACAAAACAACCAATGTTACAATTTGTATTTGCATGTACAACATTATTGTGCTATTTCAAGAGAGAGAGAGAAAAAAATTATATATAATATATGGAGCAATATGGTATCTCAAACAATACAAAATTGGTGTTTATTATATATAAAAGTTACTATGAATTGAAGCAATGAAGTACATGCATATAATAGTGAAGACAACAACAACTTGAATATTCATTCTGGAATTGTTTGCTTTCATTCATTTCATTACATCAGATCCTCAGCATTCATTCATTCTTCATATATTACAAAAAGATGTCTCTCAAGCTATATATATATGGAGGCTAACATGAACCCTTCTAAAACCTTCACTAGAAGAAAAAGACAAAAGTCCAAAATAATAAAACATAAACAGAATACTAGGTTGCATATATTTTTGGGCTAGAATCAACATTAGGCCTCGAGCCTTCACATAAACTCATGTAGACTGTTTCCTCTTTCAATACTCCCCCTCAAGCTGTGAGTGAAGGAGAAGCCTGAACTCCAAGCTTGTGAAGTAAAAGATAGTGTTGCTGAGTAGGTAAGAGCTTGGTGAAAATATCTGCAACCTGCTGTGAGAAGATGCCACATAGGTAGGAGAAATATTGCCTGAGGAAGCTTTCTCTCTAATGAAATGATAGTCAATGTCAACATGTTTAGTGCGCTCATGGTGCACTGGATTAGAGGCAATTGCCAGAGTAGCCTGATTATCACACATGATTGGAATTGTACCAATATTTGAGAGACCTAGATCCTTGAGTAACTGCTTGAGCCACATAACCTCACATACAGCAAGTGTCATTGCTCTGTATTCAGCTTCAGCTGAGCTGCGTGCCACAACAGATTGCCTTTTAGATTTCCAAGACACTGGAGAGTCACCAAGCATAATGTAAAAACCAGATGTAGACCTTCTAGTGTTGGGACACCTTGCCCAATCACTGTCACAGTATGCTGTGAGTTGGGCACTGGACTGATTAGCAAGCAAAATTCCTTGACTTTGACAGTTAGCTAGGTATCTTAACACTCTCTTTGCCCCTTGCATATGAACAGTAGTAGGACAATGCATGAATTTGCTCAACACATGGACAAAGTAGGCAATGTAAGGGCGTGTAAGAGTTAAATAGATCAGTTTTCCAACAAGCTTTTGATAATCTACAGGATTGGACAGCAGAGTTGCTTCATTAGCTTACAGCTTAGTGTGACTGTCCATAGGAAATTTTAGAGGCCTGCAGTTTGCCATTTTGTATTCTTTAAGGAGATCTATCACATACTTTCTTTGGGACAAGAAAATTCCATCTTTGGTGTGATCAACCTCAATGCCTAAAAAATATCTCAGGACTCCCATATCTTTCATGCAGAACTAATTTGACAAGTAGTTCTTTGTTGATTGAACAATGTGAAGATCAGTTCCAGTGATCACTAAATCATCCACATACACCAATATTGCAGTAAATGCACCTCTTTCTTGTTTGGTGAACAATGTGTAGTCACATTTGGATTGAACAAACCCATTTGCCTTTAAAGCTCCACTTAGCTTAGCAAACCATTGTCTTGGGGCTTGTTTAAGTCCATATAGAGATTTGAGAAGCTTTCACACTTTTTGTTCTCCTCCAATTTTTACCACATCCTGCTCCCCCTCAGATGTAACTTGTAATCTGCTCCCCATTCCTTTGTATCCAGGAGGGAGTTTCATGTAAACATTCTCCTGCAATTCACCATGCAAAAACATCCATTTGGTGGACACACCAGTTATTTAAGGAAGCAACTGCAAGCAAAGACCTAACTATACTCATTTTAACTACTGGTGCAAATTTTTCTTCATAATCTTCACCATATTTCTGCCTGTTTCCCAGGACAACCAACCAAGATTTATATCTCTCAATACTCCCATCAGCCTTATATTTTATCTTGTAAAGCCATTTGCACCCTATGGGAGTTTTTCCTTTAGGCAATTCTGTAATCTCCCATGTTGCATTATTTTCAAGTGCATCAAGTTCTTCATTCATAGCTCTCACCCATTTTTCAACTTTTATTGCTTCCTGAAAATTTCTAGGTTCACTTTCACTTCCTGTGTGAGCTAAGTAACAGGTAAATTGAGGATTTACTCTAACTTCAACAGTGTGATCTATCCTTTTTAGTCCCTGAGAGTTGCCAACAATATAATCTCTCATCCATAAAGGTGTTTTATGTTCTCTGTTAGATCTCCTCACTCCTCTTTCTTCCTGATTTTGAGTTATTATTTCTTCCTCATTATTCTGATTCAGGGATTCAGAATCATCATTTTCATCCCACACTTTATCATTGCTGTTTTCTGAATTAGCATTTTGTTCTTTAGGAGTGCTAGGCAGTTTTTCAGAATTAAATACTCTATGAGGCATGATCTTCTCACAGATTGACATGTCTAGACACAAACACTTTATTATCTATTAAATTCAGAAGCTTATATCCCTTTTTGTTCAAAGGGTATCCTAGAAACACATAAGGCACACCTCTTTCTTGAAACTTGTCATTTACTCTATTAGGATTAGATGCCATAACAAGACAACCAAAGACTTTTAAATGATCATAAGAAGGTTTTGTATTATGCAATACCTCATAAGGTGTTCTGTCTCCCAGAACTTTGACAGGAAGCCTATTTGTAATGTGGACAGTAGCTAGAACATAGTCTCTCCAATATTTGAGAGGAAGACCTGCCTGAAATCTCAAAGCTCTACTCATCTCAAGGATGTTTCTGTGCTTTCTTTCTGCTCTACCATTTTGCTGTGGAGTATCCACACAAGTAGTTTGATGTACAATTCCCATGCTTGAAAAATATGGCTTGAACTTTCTGTCATCAAACTCTAGAGCATTATCTGATCTTATCACCTTCACTACCTTGACCATATTAACAAATTCCTTGATTGCCTCATATGCATCAGACTTATGTTTTAGCAAGTGTGTCCAGGTAACCCTTGAATGATCATCTACCAGAGTTAGGAAATATCTATACTTCCCTCTTGTTTCAACTTTATATGGACCCCAAGTATCCATGTGAATCAATTCAAACAACCCCTTTGCTCTGTTGTTGCTCTTGGGGAAGCTTGGTTCGGTGAACTTTGCAAGAGGACAGGTCAAACATGTTTCTTGTTCTTGTGCCTGAAATCCTTTTAGACCTTGTATCTTTATGATCTTTTCAATTGGGGCATGACCAAGCTTTTCATGCCACAGGCTTGTCTCATTGCTGTCATGTTCTATCTTAAACCTTGGTGGTATCTCAAGAGTTGTTGCATTCATAGCTTTCATGTGTAAGTTCATCTTGGACTGATTTCTTTCCTTCAACTGTTTCAGCAATGCTATCATGTCTTTCATTCTTTCATTGATCAAATAGTACAAACCTCCTTTTTCCTTCCCAATTCCTTGTATATCACCAGTTTTCCTATCTTTGATCAAACAACACCCTTCACTGAACTCCACATTGCACTTGCTTTCATCTGCAAGTCTCTGAACTGACAGTAGGTTATGTCTAAAGCTAGGCACACACAACACATTTGTAAGCTTCATTCCATTTCTAAGAGTCATATCCCCTTTATGTGTTATAACACTTGTCTCACCAGTTGGCAAGTTTATCTTCAGTTCAGTATTCATCTTAGTTGCATTGCTTAAAAGCTTTACATTGCCACACATGTGGTCTGAAGCTCCTGAATCAATAATCCACTCATGCTCAGCTATATCTGCATAATTTCATGTCACAACCATACCTGCATAATTTATCTCCATTTCCTCATTTGTATCATGCTCTACATCTTTTGAAGGTGTTGGAAGAAGCTTCAGCAATTGCTCCAATTGCTGTGGTGTGATAGATGTTATTCCTTTTCTTGTTCCACCATCACTTTGACTTAGAACATTCCCAGCATACCTTCCACCAGTTCTTCCTTGTCTTCCACCTCTACCACCTCTCACAGTGGTATACATCATTTCTTTCCCTTTCCATGTAGGGTTCTTTGGGTGGTTTTGAGGATATCCTACAATAGTCCAGCATTTTTCTTTTGTGTAACCTGCCTTGCCACAGGCTTCACATTGGTCTTCACCTTTCTTGTATTCTATTCCTTTGCTGAACATGGCTTGTGCATCCATTTCTTCTTTCACAGGTTTAAGAGCTTCCTTTTGAGACTCTTCTTGTTGCAAGATAGCACAAGCAGATTCAACTGTTGGTAGAGGTGTTGAAATCAATATATGGGTTCTATTAGTGCCATACTCATCATCTAGACCATTCAGAAACTGAAATAATTTTTGTTCTTCAAGTTCCTTGTTCAGTGCTGCCAACAAAGCATTAGTCTCTGCTGTGACTGTAGTTATAAGTGGTATATCTCACAAGTTTTCCAACTCTTCCCAGACTATCTGCATGTCTGTGTAATAATTGTTCACCTTCTTTCCATTCTGTTTCATTTCATACAGCATTTTATTTAACCTATATTTTCTTGAACCATTTGCAACAGTGTATCCTCTTTCCAAAAGTGACCATATTTCAGCAGCACTCTTCACATACATAATGGACTCAGACACATTTGACAATATCCAGTATATTACCATATTATTGCAAGTATCCCAAGCTTCTTGCTTCACACCATCATATGTGTCTCTCTTCACCACACCTGTCACAAATCCTAGTTTTCTTTTGGAACACAATGCTATCTCCATGGATCTTTTCCAAGGAAGGTAGTTGTTTACTCCTTCGAGTTTTTCAACTGTGATTGTATTTCCCCCTTCTGAGGGATGTAAATACAACGGACTTTTTGCAGGGATTCCAGACATGATTACTCACTTGAGTTTTTTTTTTTTTTTTAAACAAAGAAAGACTCTTAATATAACATAGATGCAGAAAACAAAGGAAAGATTCTAACTTTCAGCTGAAAATTGAAGAACAAGAAGCAATCTCACAGAAATTCACAGGTCTATATCAGAAGCAACGAAACAGAGGAAAAAGAAGCAAACGAGTAAGTTAGGCAGTGAATACAGAACCTGGCTCTAATACCATGAAGACAACAACAACTTGAATATTCATTCTGGAATTGTTGGCTTTCATTCATTTCATTACATCAGATTCTCAAGATCCATTTATTCTTCATATATTACAAAAAGATGTCTCTCAAGCTATATATATGGAGGCTAACATAAACCCTTCTAAAACCTTCACTAGAAGAAAAAGACAAAAGTTCAAAATAATAAAACATAAACTGAATACTAGGTTGCATATATTTTGGGCTAGAATCAACATTGGGCCTCGAGCCTTCACATAAACTCATGTAGACTGTTTCCTCTTTCAATAAATAGTGTGCATTAATGTAATATAAGGATAGGGCATTTAATTAAGGAACTAACTTAAGAACTCAACTACTTTACTTAAAGGCTAAAGCGTCTTAACTATACTGTGGGTTATACTACCATTGGAATTATGTGACGGTTTTTGGATCAGACAATATGCTCAAAACCTATTCATAATCTATGTACTTAAGTACTACTCATCATCTAAATGATTAAACAGTCTATGATAGATAATATTCACAAAATATTCTAAAAGATCTATTGATTGTTGATTGTAGTTCTATTTAATACTTTGCATATTAATGCGTAGTGGAATCAATTAATCTCAATCAGTATTAGTGTGCTAGAGACGGATCATCTGGAATCGAGAGGAAAGCTTAACCACTTGAGCTATTTTTCACTCTCACAACCATGTGATTACGTGACCATGTGACTATCCCCTAAAAAATATGTTGCATTTTGATACTCTTAACAATTTGATATTGATTTAGTGCATCAGAGTATATATATTTAATTATTTAATTTTAAATAAATGTACAAACTGTTTTTTTTCGATGTACAAACTCCTATCTAGCTTGCTTAGGACTAATGAATATGTAAATATGTAATGGATTGGAGTTGTTAAAAAGATAGATGGAGTTTTTAATTAGGTAAGTCAAAGTTTATTGTAGTTGAAAAGGTGAGGTGATCAATAACATTCCGTATATCATTATCTTGTGGCAAGTCAAAGTCAAAATAAACTATAAATGAGTAGAAGTAATTCTAATTAACCATTAGTGACATGAAGCAATGTAATGAAGCTTTTTAATTATTTTTTTTAACTAATGAAGTAATGAAAAGGGCCGGTATATCATTATCTTGTGGCAAGTCAAAGTCAAAATAAACTATAAATGAGTAGAAGTAATTTTAATTAACCATTAGTGACATGAAGCAATGTAATGAAGCTTTTTAATTATTTTTTTTAACTAATGAATTAATGAAAAGGGCCGGTCCTGATAATTTAGGGGTTCAGGGCAAATTTATGAATATAGACCGTTATTAGTTACTCCGTAAAAAAAGTATTTTTTGATAATTTTACGATGAAAAAAAATACATGTATAAAAACTAAGAAAATTATTTAATGCTAAAATGTATCTTGCTTTATTTTAAAAACAAAATCATTCAAAGATATTTATAGTACTTTGTATACAATTTACTATATATTTTGTACAATACTTTATGTGTGCAATAGATACTTACAAAAGTTGTATATAAATAGTTCGATAATTATATACTCATACAAACAATATGTATTTCAATTCAAGTTATTATAATTTGATAAAGATGATCTAAGAAAATTTTAGACAAAGTAAAAATTAGAAATAGATTATACCCTTTTGTAGAAAATTTTGAGGATATAATAAGTATATGTAGAAAAAAGGAAATTTTATTGCTAAAATTGTTACTAAAAATTTGTATAAATTATGGATCTAATGTTGAAGAATAATTAGAAAAATTATTATTTTGTAATAAGATTATACTCCGTAGGAATTTGCAAATTTCCAAATGAATAAGAATAGTAATAGATGAAGAAAGAAAAATAAATCTAATTTAAAAAAAAATTAAGAAAATAAAAAATGCTTGTCATGGGACTATAACCCATAACCAAGCAAGAATAAACATCCAACATTGAATAACAAATTTCCAAATATAATGAATGAAAAATGCAATAGATAAAGAAAGGGGAAAAAATGTAAAATTTTTTTTTTAAGAAAATAAAATGGTTGTCATGGGACCAAAACCCATGACCACACAAGATTGAACATCTAACATTTTGTAGTAACAAACCACTACTGAGCTGTGCTACTTTTATGTAACTTATTTGCATTGTTAAATATATAATGTTGTTTAATAGCTTCATGACCATTAAGTTTTTTGGGCCCTGGGCGTGGGCCCCTCTCGCCTTTCCACAAGGCCGACCCTGCCACTAATGAAGCAATTAAGGTAGATATTTTTAGTAATATTTTTTCTTAAAAAGTACAAGTAACAATTATACTACCTCTGTTTCTCTTTAGTTGCAACATTTTTTGTTGCACGGTTTCCTAGACAATTTTTGTTTTGAGTTAATTAGATAAACTAATTGCATTAGATTAGGGATGAACAATGTTGATTGTTGACCACCCCACACACCATAGCCACCTTTACCACAACCATCACACATCACAACCACCCCACAAACCGCAGCCACCTCCACCACAACTACCCCAAATCACAGCCACCCCACGCCCAAAAGCCGACCACCCCACAAATCGCAGCCACCTCTGCCACAACTACCCCAAATCACAGCCACCCCACGCCCAAAAACCGACCACCCCATACCACACAACACACCATAACCACCCCCAAAAATTGACCAACCCACGTCAGCCATCCCAAAAATCGATCACCCTACAACCACAGCCACCCTACATCGAAAAATTGATCGGCCCCAACAACATCACTATCAAAAGTTGAAGAGCAGTGGTGGTTTCTATAATAGATCGCAGTCGAAGAGGGTGGTGTTGGGTGGCTAGGAAGGTGAAGATCAAAGAGTAGGTTATGGATGGTTTCAGTAGATTGTAGACGAAGGGATTAGATCGAACATCAGCAAAGGGTGGATTTTCGTCGGTGGTTTCGAATTTTGATTGGTGGTTTTGAATACCAGGAAAGTTGTCGATGGTTTTGCAAACCGGCGAAGGGTTCCATTGTGGTTTCGGATTGAGAAGATAGTGTTGGTGGTTTTGGGGTGAAGGATATGGTGCTGGTGATTTTGACTGAATGTCAGAGAAAGGAGGTGCCGAGGTGGTATAGGCGTAGATGAGGGTGGTGACGGAGTTGACCGAAGGGATATCAAAGAAAGGGTGGTGGGGTTCATTTATTAGTCTGATTAGGTTAATTAATTAATTTAATTAGTTAAGGATAATCACATCTTAATGTTTAAAATGATGGGTAATTATGTAATTTCCAACCAAAAAAAATTACCAAAAAAAGAAAGTTTATAAATGTTGCAACTAATGTGAAACAACCCAAAACGGAAACTGTTGCAACTAAAGAGAATCGGAGGTAGTAAAAAGAAATAGTATACTGTGTGCAGCTTAGCAATACGGAGAATTCATCTATTTTCAAAATATATACAAGGCAATGCATGTCAGTTTATGAGCACAACATATATTTTCAGAGTCAAAGTAATTGAATTATTTAAGTATTCAAGATTGACCTAAAAATCAATGAAATAGTATGAATTAAACATAACTAAATTGAAATAAAATAAACTAAAATAATTAAAAGAATAAGCCATAGGTTATAACTTATGGAAGATATTGCCATATCCGCACTTATGACATTTAGATTGATCTCCCACGTTTATGAAACAAATGCAAATTAAGAATATGATTAGAGTATGATAAAGTAATTAAGTAAGCGTGGAATGAGGGATTTCGGGGATCAAATGATCAATGAAGTATTGAAGTGCTTTCCAAAATCAGATCCTAAGGAATGTGTCAATATACGCCAAACGAAGAGTTTTGACTTACAAATATAAGAGGAATAGTATAATATCAACTCATTTATCATCCAACAACTTGATTTATATATTTTATAAAATCTTATGGCCAACAATTTAAATTCTCAATTTGTTTAGTAAGCCTCATAATTGGGGCCAGCATAAAGATGAAGATGCTCTCTAGTCTAGTCTCTATATTGAACCCACCTTAACCAACTATATAAAATTTGAGCAAATGATCCGTATTTTCTCTTCAAAACTTTTGTTTTGTTGCTTACGATTGGAATCTCTTATGATTGTTGGTGTAAATACTACATTGGGCCGTGTGACACTTGGAAGATCATATAAGGACCATTATTTATTAAGTATAAGTTTAAGTCACAAATAAATCAAGGGTTCAAGAGACGCTTTAAGGTTAATCAAAAGACTCTAAAATGAAGCCTCATAAATGAAAAATAAAGAACGGAAAAGGCTTATTCAAGCATAACTTAAACAGTATATGTAAGTATCCGACATTGTTTTAAAAAAAATAGAAAAAAGAACAAAAAAGAGGCTAATTAATAATTAGCGTAGAATTAACTCGTTACTCTTTGTAATTGCCATAAAGGTGACTAAATGGGAGCTGCATGCTCGTACTGACCTTAAGACAAAAAAAATTGCTCACTCACTTAGCCTGAGTTGAAAACTGGTGTCAATAATTCTTAAATTTGGATGGATAGCTTAATTTTTGATCAGTGCACTTACTAAAAACATGCATAAACTTACGTCGAATACACATTCAATAAAAAAAAATTTACCAAGACCCAAAAGCGTCAATGAACAATAACCATTGACGCACATATCTAATTTACGATCTTTATTTCTTATACGACACAACAACCCAACTTATCAAAATTGAATACTTTACCAAAACAAAAAATTATTCGATAGTAGATAAGAACTCACCTTCATACAGTCATACGGTCATACCGAGTAATCGTGTAAACTCTAGAACAACAACAAACACGATTTCACTGCCCTACCCCTTCAATAATTCTATCCTCTTATTCAATTAAATGCTGAAATATAAAAACTCCATGTAACAAAATGTGGTTCACATTATTTTGAGTGGTGCCCAAATTTCCCACCTTTCTACAAAACAAAAATAAAAATCGAACAACCAAATCAAACCTAAAAAATCAAACAGAAAATAATAATCAAAATTTACAATTTCCTATTCTTCTCTTAATATAAATTCATACATCATATTTTTATTCTTCTTTTTAAGTCGGAGAAAAAGCAAGTCGATTAAATCAATAAAATCGTCCTCTGTTTTTACTCCCACTCCATAATTTCATCAATGGCTTCATCATTACGCACAATTTCGCCACAATCACTTCCACCCATTTCAAAACAACAAAAACCCACAAAAACCCAGAAATTATTTCCCCAATTGAAACCATTTCCCACTCTCCGGCGATCCGCCGTCGTACGCGCCGCCGTCTCCGGCGAACCGTCCGATGTATTGGCGGTGAAAACGTCGGATTTCACGGAGGTGGTAGGTGGGTTTGATGGGCAGTTGTCGTTGGAAGGTGTTTCCGGCGGTGGAAGTGACGGCGGTGGTAACGGTGGTCAAGGAAATGGCGGTGGTCAAGATTTGGAGAAGTTGATTGATAGAGCTATTAATGCTACTATTGTTCTTGCTGCTGGAACTTTTGCTATTACTAAATTGGTCACTATTGATCATGATTATTGGCATGTAAGTAAATTAATTTAATTTTTATTTAATTTAGGTGTTTTTTTTGATTGATTTAGGTGTTTTTTTGAAGATAAAGTTATGTTCTTGTGATTTAGTTTTGTAGTGGGTAGTTGTTGTTTGTTGGATTAGAGCTTGAATTGTTTGGTATTTTGGAATTATAAGTTAAATTTTGTTGAATCAAGGTGCTTTTGTAGTCAATTGTTGAAGTGTATACTTGTCATTTTGTCATATGTTGGATTTTAATGTTTTAGAATTATGAGCTAAATTTTGTTGATTTTGCATATTATAAGGTGTTTTTGTGGTTTGTATGTTTGATTGTGTAGTGGGTGCTAATTAGATGTTGGATTTGAGATTGATTAAGGTTTAATTTATTGGTGTTTTGGATTAATGAGTCAAATTTTGTTAATTTTGCATCTTGGAAGATGCTTTTGTAATTATGTTATGTAGTGTGTGCATATTAGATGTTGGATTTGAGCTTCTTGGAGCTTGGATCGTTTGGTGTTTTGGAAATATGAGTTAAAATTTTGTTGAATATGTAGTTTAGAAGTTGTTTTTGAAGTTTAATTGTGTAGTGGGGGTGCTAATAATATGTTGGAATTTGAGCTTACTTTAGATATGACAATTTTGTTTAATCTGCAACTCTGAATTTTTCCTTTAATGATTGGTTCATATTTGGTTGGTTAAATGATGAATTTAGATGTTCGAATTTTGCTTGTGTTTGTGACTGACAAAGTTAATTTTGTGAGCATTTCATTTTTGTTTGATCATTTGATGCTCGAAAAATTGGTATAAAGCGGCATAAACTTGTCTTTCTTGTAAAAAAAATTAGTTAGTTTCATTCGGTTATCGGTTTTGTACCCAATTTTGTTTTGTTCTTCATGGTTAGTGTTTTTTGAAACTTAAATTTGATCTTTTAACTGTTGTCTCAAGAAAACCTTGTAGAAGTACATAGTCCATCACTAACACTTCTTTTGCTTTCAGGGGTGGACAGTTTATGAAATTCTGAGATATGCTCCGATTCACAACTGGAATGCTTATGAAGAAATTCTTAAAACGAATCCTGTTCTTGCGAAAATGGTGATTAGTGGAGTAGTGTACTCAGTGGGTGATTGGATTGCACAGGTTAGTTCTTGTATTTGATGGTTATTGATTCTTAATTAATTGATAATACTTCTGCTGACTTTTTACTGCTTTTAATTTGCAGTGTGTTGAAGGAAAACCTCTTTTTGACATTGATCGTGCTCGCATGATTAGATCTGGAATTGTAGGATTTGCTCTCCACGGTTCTCTTTCCCATTACTATTATGATTTGTGTGAGGTAAAGTGTTCACATAATAATTGAATGTGATCTTCTTTGTTGCCCTTTTATGGTCATGGACTTAACTAATTTGCTACCTTCAGGCGGTATTCCCTATCCATGATTGGTGGGCAATCCCTCTAAAAGCTGGCTTTGATCAAACTGTTTGGACTGGAATCTGGAATAGTATTTACTTCGTTGCTTTGGGGCTGATGCGATTGGAATCACCAGTTACCATCTTCAAGGAACTGAAGGCAACATTCTGGCCTTTGCTCACAGTAAGTAGATTTTCTGGACTTTTTCTTTTTAATTTTTTCTGACAACTTGTTACTGCATTTGACACTAATTATAACAAGATGATAGTCTCGTCTGTATAAATTGTGTAGTTTTGTATTCCACTCCCGTGGCATTTAATCATCTGTTTAAAGCCAGGTTATCTTATCCAAAATCAATACCCATCCCTTTCCCTTCTTGGTTTCAATGATTACGATTCCAATACAATTTCGACCACTTATTCGATACTGTTCAGACAATGAGGCTTTTGATGGACAAACCTAAATTAGATTAGGCCTTCTCGTATCTCATCGACTTACAGATTGTTTGATATACTGGTAGATTCAGTGTTGATGCTTTTAAGAAATTTTTGCATTGTTCTATTCTCCTCATTTCTAATAATTTATGTGCTGGAATAATTTGCAGGCTGGATGGAAGCTTTGGCCATTTGCACACATTGTGACTTATGGTTTGATACCTGTGGAACAAAGATTGCTTTGGGTTGATTGTGTAGAGCTTATATGGGTGACAATACTTTCAACGTAAGCGTTGAGTTATTATTATTCTGTTTTTTTTCCGATGTATTTGTTGCTTGCAGAGTCTTGGTTTCTTTAATCTTTCGGAAGTGACTATCATCATAATTATTTTTAACATGAATACATGATATGGAGTAGTTTGTTGCTATATGCATTACTATCGATTATCTCCTAATTGGTTTACCTTTGGGATCCTTATTTGAAAATGGTTGGTTAACTCTAAAATCACTTAACATGGAGCCTATATTCCGCCTTTTCTTTTCTTGTGTACTTTAGTAGGAAAAAAACCCTGGAATATTTTCTTACTTATCATCTTTTTTCTGTTGTTCTGATTCATTCATTTTAGGGCTTATGACAATTCATTGGATCTTGAATTTTGTGGTGGATGATTTTTGATGCATTTTAAAACTTAAAACCCCGTGGCATCATGTAGCTTTGAAAATTTTATTCTACGGATATTTCTTAACACTAACCCTCTGTTTGGTTTTAATTATTTATTTGATAGGTATTCGAACGAGAAATCAGAAGCAAGGATCTCAGAGGCATCTGTCGAAACCACAAGTTCAAGTCCTTCAGAGGTATCAAATCATTTCTTAAGTAAAATTTGCTTCAGTTTCTCTAAAATGTCTAGAGGCAACCTATCAGTCTTTCAGCTGCTAATAATGTGATTTCATTTTCAGGACTGAGTAAGAAGTGACACCATGCTAGACAACATGTGAGATTTTTTCCCTCTAAAAAGTGATCTAAATGGAAGCTGAATCTATTATGCGGCATGCGGTGTACTGGTAGGTCTTGGCTTTAGGAATATGTGGCTTCACACTCGCGAAACTCTACTGTAATGATAATTGTTGTTATGCAGCCTGAAGTAAGATGTACAAGCCTACAAAAGGAGCATTAGCAACAACATAACTTCTGTATGTAACATATAAAATTTTTGTTTTTCATCTGTAGTTAACTAACTCGTTGTATATTTATACGCTTCTATTAAGCTGATATTATTGTAGATTTTATTTACCCATACTTATACATAAAAGGGGTTTAGCGCAATTATCTAATCTTTTGGTCTGTGGTTTTTGATCAAATGGAACATACGCCTACAGATGTAGGCAATGGAAATATTAGCTGCTCTTATTCCTTCAGTGAAACATTAGTTGAAAATCAAAACAACAATTCTGATGATTATTTATTTATTTATTTATTATTTTTGGGTGTTAGGGGGCCACAAGAGGGGTAAAAATCGATTTCAGAATTTTCTGGAACCTGGAGGGAAGCTTCAATCCATTGAACTAACTCTTACTTTTCAATCATTCTAGTTATCATTCGAAAACTCGCTATAATCTTTTTCCGTTAGATAGTTTTTTATTGTCCATTTTACTTTGGTTTGCATGACTTGCTTTCGAAAGTCAATAGTGTTTATATGCCATTGGGTACATGACCAAATTTGGTTCGATATGAGATGGGGCATATTCAATGAATCAATAAGGTAGATTTTGGATTGCTAGGGTAACTTGGAGAAAGTATATATCTAAAGGCGAGTTGGCCCAAAGGAGGGCAAATTTATATTTTCGCAAACAACGTTTTTCAGCTAGTGGCATATATTTTCAAGTCAAAATAGGCATTTTTCATGTCATAATTTCTATCATGTCACATTGCATAACCTTTTAAGTCATTAAATTTATTTTAATTCAAATCACGAGTGTCATGTTATTAAGTCAGAACGAGTAGTTTTTCAAGTCGGAAAAAAGTTAATTGTGTTTTGGGGCCCTCTGCAAAAATACTTCCTATCGTATTGTTCATTTGGAATTTTGGTATCTTAATCAATTTTGTTTCTGGGCTGTTGTAAAGGCCCTAAAACTTGATGGTAATGAACTTTTGTGGATTTTTACAGTACTATGGTCCAATACAGTCAAACTTTTGAAAATTGATTTAGAAATGCACGATGAGGAAGTGGGCTGGGGCCTGCTGGCATTTAAATTTTGGAATTTGATATGGGTACGTTCTTAAAGAATTGGGCTAATGATTTGGCTCAATTGGCCCACAGATAGCCCTTATGGTCAAAACCCAAGTCCATCTTTTACTCTAAAAGCATACCATAAATTCGCAATTTATATGTTTATAACGTTAAATTTCACTTGTGAGTTGTCTCATATTGGAGGAAAAAAAAAAGCTTATAAATAGATTGACTCTTTTTATTCAGTTTCCTAGGGTTACTCCTTTGGATTTATAAAATTAACACTATAATAGAGCTCATGTTGTGGGTCTCCTCTAAACCAAGACATTAACAGCAACAAATCAAAGTTTCTCGACACAATGTCTAGCCTCTAAGATGATATGTTCTAACCTTACAAGTTAGATTAGAATAATAATGACCCGGGAGAGTGTTAAACTCCACTTGTGACTTGTTGCACATTGGAGAAAGTGGAGGGAATTCAAAACACTTCATAGCGAAGGACTTAAGAATGTACTCTTTCCATTGCTAATTGATATTGGGTGAAAGTGTGGAACCTCCTTTAAGCTTGTAAATAGGCTTACTATAGTTTATAGCAACTAAATATTGTTGCAGAGGTAGTATAACTAGTCGTTAACTTGTCACAAAATATTGACAAGGTAAGGATTCAAATCATGAACAAGCCATAAAATTCGAGCGTTTGAGGTGGCCAGTACTCCTCAAAAATGTACAAGTATACGTTAAATTTAGGCCAAGACCATATATCTAATTTACGTAGCAAAGAATTTTGGATGTAAATCATCTTTTTGTACTATTAAATGTGGTCAATTCTCAAAAGCAAATTTGATTATAATACAAGCATTTGTTTGCTTCCCAAAATAATTCTTATCAGAATTTATTTGCTAACCAAAATATTTACTACATACTTTGTATTTCATTTTTGTTAAATTGTTACGTCCCTTTCCAATTAGAAAGGTAGCAACTCAAAGCAAAGGGAAAATGCAAGGAGGGTTCTGAGTTGTTTCCTATTTCTAAGATTTTGTTCATTATAATCAGAAGTTTCTAGGGAACCAAGTGAGGTCCATTGTTTGGATGCTACGGAAAAACTACAAATTACTATTCACCTAAGAAATTTCGTTTTTTCTCATAAATACTTGTTTCAAATAAAGCTAATCACCTAATAAATTTCATTTTGGACCATTTAACAGGCTAATGGTTCAAACAACATCTCTTTTACCAAAAAATCGTGGAAAACCTTAAACTATTGATTTTTAACTTTAAACGCATAATTAGTCTAGTAAATTGTACTTGATTGAGTTGAACTGAAATAAATTTAAAATAAGTTTAAAAGAACATTGTCTTAAGCTATATTTGATAACATGAGGTGAAATAAAGCTGAAACAAGCTGAATTGATAAGGTAGCAGAAAATTTCAGCACCTTAAATGAGTTACTACTTTTAATAGCAACTCAGATTTTGTCAAAATTGGAGCTTAAATTTTATTTCAGCTTATACTCCAAACACAACTTTTTTGTTTAAGGTGGCTTAAAAGTGTAGCACCTACCTATTTAAGGAGACTAAAATTGATTACCAAACATTACCTTAGATTTTCATCGGATTTGACAAAAGAATTGATACTGCCTATTACATTTACTGCCAAGCTTTTCAGACAACTTCTTTGATGAAATGCCGTTATGTAAGTTTGCATAAAGAAAAAAAAATTAATAACAAAAGTAGTTACATATCTTATATTATCCTTATTAAATTTGAAAGTGCACAATAAAACAAATTAGTTAGATATGTTTTCTTATGCTAAAAATGTGTAAAATTTGATGAAAAAGTGTAACAACTGTTATAAAAATGGGTACGTAGTGTAGATTGTAAGAAAAAGAATTTAAAATAATCATGATTATACATCATTGCTTTGATCACTAACTTAATTAATTAAGTACCTAACTTTGTGTTTCCTGATCAAAAAAAGTCTTCAAGTTCAGATTTTCCGTACATTCCTTGAGCAAATCGAATAACTCTTTATCTAATACTCCGTAATCCATAACCAAACCTGAAATACTGATCCTCTTTGTGTTTCCTAGCTATGTCGAAGTGATCTGTCCTGAACTGAACTTGAATTGTCTTATTTTAGTGATTGACTGATCGTATATGATACCCCACTACTCTCAACTTGGCCTTAAATCGACCCAATCAAAATGAACGAAAAAAGATAAAATCTCAATTAATCATGAATTTTTTGTATGATAAGATTCAAATTGAATTGAACGACTGGTTTGCCACCTCTAGTTATAGTAGAAGCAATTACAGTTCCTAGCTAGTTTGATCTGGATTTCTTTGATCCTTGATCACTAATTTATGCACATGTTATGATGTATGAAACTTTAGTTTACTTTCTCATATCTCTAAAGTTCATACAATATATACACCAAAAAAAAAAAAAAAAGTTGAGTTCCCTAACTATGATCTTACATAAAAATCAGAAGAAAGTACATATTTGATATATTGATCAAATATAATCAGCAAGTTGACATCATAGAAAGACGACTAGGCGTAGGTTGAAAGTTCCTCCAACGCAAAGTTAGACGCCGTGATGGCGGAGATAACGCCCGTTTAAGTAACAACTCTTTCATCATTTGCTGCTTTCTTAACTTATCTCCATATGAACTTTCTTGACTGCCAAATAACAACATTGCCAACCCTCTTGTCTTTGATGCTATCGTCGTTGTTGTTGTTGTTGTTGTTGATCGTTCCTTCGCTCCACTACTGGAGGAAGGAACGAGCTCTCGTCTCTTGATCCTCATCTGCACCCCCCGTGCGGCCGGTGGTGGCTTGGATGATAGCCTAGACTTGTATTGCATACTTGTTGTTGTTGGGTGTAGTAGAGTAGTTTGATGTTGGTGTTGGTTTATTTTTTCATGTTATGATGGGGTAGTGGTTTATATACGGGTAATTATTTGATTTTTCTTTTTAAAAATTTAATGATAATGTGACATGTTTAAAGGGACCAAGTCATGTAGGAAAGACTATGAAATGTAAGACTAGTTTGTTTGACAGATAATAATGCAATATTCTATTGATGTGGCTAGTTTGCATTTGAAGTTTTTTTTTTTTTTTTTTTTTTCCAGTTTGAAACAACTAGCCACTACATTTGACGGGATTTTGTGGAACTTTTCCTCTTTTTTTTATATTGTTTTTTTCCCACTTCTGACTAGGTGTATTATGACATACTCAAGATATTATTCACAACAGCAAATGTATAAACATCAAATTTTAATCAACACCAAACATACCGGTTCCGTTAATAAAAACTTTCATAGATAGTAATTTTATCGAAAATACTTACTGTGTTAAATAATGTTAATTACATAACGCTAAGTAACGTTTATTAACAAGATCCTTATACATATTATTTTACAGTAGTATTCACATTAATGTACTATAATGGTCTAGTTTTGTTTTGATTTTTTTTTTTTTTAATGTTATTTAGAGTGAAGCTAGGCATGTGGTTTGGTAATGGTCCACGCCAAAGCCACCATGCATAGTTTCATTCACAGTCAATTCTGGGTACAAGCGTGAAGGTAGGGAGATTTTCCCCCCTATTTAAGTATAGAGTTGACTTAGTTGAGACTTTAGAATTACTACCACCATGTGCATTGTGCAATTTACACCAAAATTTGGCATGTAACTTCTTTAGGAGTTCGCCAAAAATTGCTAGCTTCATATCATTTGGCACCTTTCTACTATAAATGACTCTTACGTGTGAATGTTACAAATCAACTCCATACTTTTTAGCAATTATTATGTAATATTTACTATCTCCGTTTTCTATTAGTTGCAACAATTAGGTATTATTTGTAAGATATAAAATATTTAATTGTTGCAACTAATTGGAAACAGAAGTAGTATATATTTGTGTAGTTATATGCACTTTATACAACCTCAATAAAACTATATATAACATGTTTGGAATGAAAGGGAAATACATCCAAGGGGTGGTAGAAGTAATGCATGTATACACATGACTTTCTAATATTATTACTCCGTACAGCGCAATTAAGTGAATGATATCAATAAATTTATAAATTATTGATAGACACTCTTTGTTAAAACACAATTTTTAATGAATTACTCACACAGTTGAGTGTAATACCAACCCGAGGAGAGAATTGATATGAGTTTCTTATAATTTGTTGATGGTAATTATCACAACATGACCCTCAATGGCCCATATGTCTTTAGATCTCAAATCATAATGAAAATAGAAAAATCGTATTTTTAGAGGGNGGGATTTTGTGGAACTTTTCCTCTTTTTTTTATATTGTTTTTTTCCCACTTCTGACTAGGTGTATTATGACATACTCAAGATATTATTCACAACAGCAAATGTATAAACATCAAATTTTAATCAACACCAAACATACCGGTTCCGTTAATAAAAACTTTCATAGATAGTAATTTTATCGAAAATACTTACTGTGTTAAATAATGTTAATTACATAACGCTAAGTAACGTTTATTAACAAGATCCTTATACATATTATTTTACAGTAGTATTCACATTAATGTACTATAATGGTCTAGTTTTGTTTTGATTTTTTTTTTTTTTAATGTTATTTAGAGTGAAGCTAGGCATGTGGTTTGGTAATGGTCCACGCCAAAGCCACCATGCATAGTTTCATTCACAGTCAATTCTGGGTACAAGCGTGAAGGTAGGGAGATTTTCCCCCCTATTTAAGTATAGAGTTGACTTAGTTGAGACTTTAGAATTACTACCACCATGTGCATTGTGCAATTTACACCAAAATTTGGCATGTAACTTCTTTAGGAGTTCGCCAAAAATTGCTAGCTTCATATCATTTGGCACCTTTCTACTATAAATGACTCTTACGTGTGAATGTTACAAATCAACTCCATACTTTTTAGCAATTATTATGTAATATTTACTATCTCCGTTTTCTATTAGTTGCAACAATTAGGTATTATTTGTAAGATATAAAATATTTAATTGTTGCAACTAATTGGAAACAGAAGTAGTATATATTTGTGTAGTTATATGCACTTTATACAACCTCAATAAAACTATATATAACATGTTTGGAATGAAAGGGAAATACATCCAAGGGGTGGTAGAAGTAATGCATGTATACACATGACTTTCTAATATTATTACTCCGTACAGCGCAATTAAGTGAATGATATCAATAAATTTATAAATTATTGATAGACACTCTTTGTTAAAACACAATTTTTAATGAATTACTCACACAGTTGAGTGTAATACCAACCCGAGGAGAGAATTGATATGAGTTTCTTATAATTTGTTGATGGTAATTATCACAACATGACCCTCAATGGCCCATATGTCTTTAGATCTCAAATCATAATGAAAATAGAAAAATCGTATTTTTAGAGGGTGAAAAGTTATATATGATATTATTTGATTTGCATATGAGAAAATTAATTAGCCCTTCAAATTTATAGGAAACTCTATCCCCAATTTACCAATGCACCATGCTATTATGGGGGTCAGTTACCTAAACGTCCCTAGGTAGATAAAAAATTTTGATGCATCATAAATAGTTATAATCCATTATTCCAATCCAATTCATTCTAATCGTGCGAAGCAAATACACGTTAAGAAATCACTCAATTGGTTAGAACCCTATCTCGATTTTAGAAAATTATAGATTCGATCCTCATTATTTGCCAAATTGCCGTCTCCCGGCCTTAAACACCAAAAAAATTATTATAAACAGATTAGAAAAGGTAAAACACACATCTATCAACTATGAAGTATATGTAATTAATTTTAATTTTAATTGAATCTCATCACACTAGTCCTGACTCATGACCAAGTGAAGTGCTGATATAAATTTTAAGTACAGAATAATATATATAGTTGTACACTTGTACATAATAATAGTAGTAAATGCTTTAGAAGCACTAAACAAACAAGAGGAGATCACAGCAAGGCTTAAGCTGGTTCCAGGTAAGAGGCCACAAAAATGAAGTGAAAGATGCCCACATTTCCAGCAACTTAAAGCAGCAGCATGATATCATTATTATGGCCCATTTCATTCTTGCTATCTACAATAGTTTGTGTCTTCTCTCATTTTCATTTTAGTGGTTGGCAACTTGATTTCCAACTCATGTTGTCTTAATCAACTCCGTCTTTTTCCTATATTACACTATTAACCTTACAACATCGGTGGGCGATATTGGACAAGACTGTTTAATTAGCCCTCCGATACCCAATCGGAGTCTATATCATATTTAAATAATTGATACTATGTTCGGAATAAATTAAGACAGTTATGTTGTTGTAGGGTTCATTGTATCAAATTAACGGTAAGGATATTTATCGAATTTTATTTTGGGAATCTATTTGAGAGCTTTGTCCCATATTATATATGCTCGATCTAATACTCTTAATCTAATTAGTAAGTACCGATAGTAATTGGTCTAGTGGTTGTGGTAGCGTCAAACGATGAGACTGCACTAGTGAGGGCTAGAGGGGTGCGATCAATTACGATGATATTTCTCCTGATCCCTACTTGTTTAGTGTGTACCCTACTAATTGAATAGAGTTTGGATTGGCCTACTAAACAACAAAACATTATTAACTCTTTCGAATCCATGGTTCAAAGCCACTCAGATATACTCATATACGTCACGGATAATTGATTCAAAAATCATAATTTTCAAAATATATGAGATTATTTGTGCTATGTAAAATCAACCAATAAAATCAGCTCGTCAAATTGCCCAATCTACTACGGAGTATAAACTATGGAGTAATAAAACCATTTAACAGCTAATGATAATAGTCTAATAACCATAATTTTTTTCGTCTCTATACTAAGGCCTTATCTCCTCTTAAATTCTTCTAAAAATAAAAAGAATAAATTAATATATATAATAAAAAATTTATAAAAATAATCCAAATTTTAGACAGTCATTTAATAAAAGACCTAGCTTTTGTTTATTTGTTTATAGAACCAAATTATGAATCTTACTTTCCAATTGTGGATTCATTAAATTTTTAACATGTAAAATTCGGTCATATGTAATTATTTTCACGGGCTAATAAGTATATTGAAAATAATAAGAATAATTATATTCATCACTATAATAGGTCATATGTAATTATATGTGAGTATAATCAAACTTCCTATTTATACGTACTATCACCGTCTTCAATATAATTGTTGCTAGTGTCTGTCAAAAAAAAAAAAAAAAAAAAAATAT
>PYUH01000238.1:2825941-2941621 GCA_016808085.1 Suaeda aralocaspica | reverse complement strand
AAAAAAAAAAAAAAAAAAGCACACTTATCTATTTCGTTATCTCCGGACCTTCTTATAACTTTTTGAAGCCCGACAAGTTGTCCGAGGGCCTTCTTTCTAGCTTTGGGGATACCATGTAAAATTTTCATCATTTTTTTGTCCGAGGACTCAGTACCTTTTTATTCATGTAGTCAATGTTTTATTCAAGATTTTTTTATTTTTTCTCACATACAAAATTATATATTTTTGTTTTTTTGTTTACATTGTTTTTTACAAAAATTATTTTACTATAAGTTTATTTTATTCCTTGTTTTTGGGAATTCATATTTTCTTGTCTACGAAACGTTCCATTTCGAAAGCTCCATTCATTTTCGTACTATATAGTGTTTATCTCTTTCATTTTATCAAATATTAACATGAATCTTAATTTAACTTAATTTATTTAGTTCAGATCAAGCATGTCAGAGGTGACCCTACTTTTATATACAATTGGATAATTTTCTCTTATAAAAGTTGAAAATTATCCAAAGTTTCCCTCTCAAATTTGATCACTTGAGGACCCCACTAAAATTTACTATTTAAACACATTTTTATTTTTTAATAAGGGGTTTTATTTAAAGATCAACTGCTATATTGTATGTGATGTTTCTTGGGTCAAAACGGTTTATCAATTTATAATATGTAAACAATGTGGTTCGAGGCGTCGCCCAGAGTAAAAATCAATTGGATTGAAATAGATTGAAACTTATTAAATGTTTTAGAGTAAATAAATAGAAAATACTTTGAACTTATTAAGGTAGATTGGAACTTATTGCGAAAAATCCCATGATCGAAAACACCCTTAGTAATGAATCAAACTTACTTACAGAGTATTAAAACAAAAGGTTAATTTGATCGCTTGCCAATTATTAGTGTTTAGGATAAAATCCACACAAGCTAGCTAGCAGACTTTATATGGTTCCTGCTACAGTCAGATTACTCTATTAATTTTGGATGAATGCAAGACAAAGAGAAGAAGGAGAGGGGAAGACACCAAAGATGGTGACATGAGAAATCAAGGGGAAAAAATAAAAAATAAAAAATAAGTGGCCTTGAGTCTACCAAGTAGGAAAATAGATATTGTAAAACTGAATTAGGATTTGAATGTTGGCCCAAATATAAATGTGAATGTAAAGAAGAAAGTGGCATGTTGGAAACACTATCTTCAAAGCAAATTTCACCCCGACTATGGTCGGCGCAATTGACTATCAGTGTTTAATTTGCTCCCCAAAATTTTACATATTTATTTTCCGTATATTATTATTGCACTTAAGTAAGAAAGGTTTGTAATTCTTAAATTGCTCAGAAAATAAGGAAGAAAAGAATGGCTTATGAATTGTGTGTCTCTACTGAATAAGAGAACACAATTTATAGTCATAAAAATTGTAATTGAAGAAATAATGCTATAATGGCCATTATGATTGTAACATGAAGAATCAAATAATGTCAAAATAAATAAAATCACTTATGGCCATATAAAACTCTAATCAAAATAATTAAAATTAGCTCTAAAGCACTATTTAAATGGCAGTTATGAAGAAGAATGTGGAAGCTAGAGAGGGCTTGCGTAGCTAATGGCTCTCATACAACTGATATATTAGTTATGATTCGACCCAAATAATAAGCCACACCTCACTGCGGTATAAAAAAATTTTATATGACTTATTCTATACGGTATAAAAGTAAATAAATTTATTTTAAATATATGTACTATATTCAAAATTCAAATTGTATAAAATACAAAAAATCATTTAATAAGTGTCGCAATCTTTTTTATTTGACTTTTTAAAACTTTGGTGGCTGGTCATTTTCTTAAATAGCCATAGAAGCAACCCCTTACAAACATATTTTTATTACTTAATACCTTTAAAAAAAATTGTCACTTACTACCTTTTATAAACATTTTTTTTGTCACTACTACCGTAAATAAAAAGAAAAAAAAATGTCGGTTAAGACTTCCGATGAAAATTCCGTTTTGACCATCGATTTTTGCCTTGATGTTATTCTATTTTTTAATTTATAATTTCACTCCTATTATGTACTCCCCCTTATATTATACCCCAGAAACTCAACAATAGAAAATATCTTCATTTCTACCGTAGAACTCAAGCAAGAAACACCATGGGAAATCAACCACCATTAATGAAGGTTTAATCAATTTGTCATTTCTCAGTTTAATTGGTAGGTAAGTTCATCATTTTACATGTATTCCAATACATCACACTAACCTTATTACGATGCAAAGTTAAATCATCATATTCATCTTCAAATTCATTATCAATGAATTCATATCGCATCCACGACATCATCGGAATTGATAGCGGTATCACCACTGTAAAAATCCTCAACTAATTCAACATCGTTAGCATCATGCATGTAATATTTTTGAATCCATTTTTTTCAATTTTCCTCTAAACCTAACAATTAAATTTCCTCAAAAAAGTCAAAATATAAAAAATATAAAAAACGATACAAACTAATTGAATTTGATTCCGAATTTTTAGAACAATTCAATACAAAACAAACCCTAGAAATCAATAGTGATTATTACAACCAATTGATAATACAAAAATAGAGATTGATGGATGTTAATATTTTAAGAGGTTGAAAATTCTAGGGTTCCATGAAATTCGAGAATTTCAGACCTTGAAGGTTGAGGATGTATAGAGAAAGGATAAAGGATGTTTGGTGATAAAATGGGAGAGAAAAGGGCAAAATAGGAGGAAAACACATGATAGTGCAATTAGGGGGTCAAATGCGAAATCCGGAATTTTCGCCGAAGGTCTTGATTGACAAAATACGTATGACTCTTTTGTACCGGAAAAGTATAAATACTTGTATACATACGGTCTCATACCTGTATAAAATACGTATTCATTTATCTTCTTACAAGTTAACACCTGTAAGCAAAATAACAATAAAAAAATTCTAAAATTATGTCACTAGGATGTCAAAAAAAAGCTTCCTCCACAAGAGGAGGTGAAAGTGAGAGGGTGAGGATAATATTAGTGCATTTCATTTATTGAAAATCAATTACTATAATAAGCAATAAATGATGCGAAATTTAATAAAGTTGATTTGTACCATTTCCCAAGAAAGGAATGTGATTAAAGTACATTTAATTTGTGTGGTTTTAGGATAATGATTCCTTGGTTATGATAGTGAAATGGTCCCACCTATAATTTTAGTCAGCAAAGGAGCAAAAAGCCATATTTATTTTTGAGGTATGTATCGTTAATTTCATCTTAATTCGTGGTTGTCAACTTATTGCATGACCTCTTGGTCATGGAATATACTTAAGCTAATAATATCTTATCAGTACATCTTAGATATTTAAGTAATCAAACGAAAAAGACATGCACCCATGCCACAAAATATCTTTAATATTGATAATTAGGTCTTTAATTGTTTATACTACTACTCGTCTCTCAATACGTCAATCAATAAATTCATTGACGTGTAATTGTAAGATCTTTAGATAGTTTATATTTATATAGAGCAGATAATATAATATTCTTTTTTTTCCTTTCTTCCTTTCCTTTACACATATATGTAATTATTGAATACAATAAATTAGGTAAAACTCGAAGTATAATCACTAATTGATTCAATGTTTTAATCCTTTTACATCAAAAAACAAAAAAAACAAAAAATTACAAATAGGAGGATGTATAGTACTTTACAAATATTTGTTGACACTTGTTTAGATGTAGATATATGTAGAGAAAAAGACAAATGATATATGTAAAGAAAAAAGATAAATAAAATAATAAAGATCATCTACGTACTTTCATAAGTTAATGAGAACCTATTCTAATTCTAACATATATAAAAGGGAGAATAAAGCAAATATTAATCCTTAAAGATATAATTTGGTTGGAGATTGTTTTGTCCTACGTGTGTACTGTACATTAATTTAAGACCATTGTGTGATTGCTTTATATTATTATTTAGCTTTTTTTCTTTTTTGGTCAAAAACTATCCAAATATTTAGTGTTTTTGTAAACAATTATCTACATTCTAGAAAAAAATTACACAGCTACCTATATATTTCATTTTTTTTGTCAAACACTACCAACTAACGTTGTCCATCCAAATTAAACGTTAGTGAATCCCAACTTTTATCTTTCTCTCCCTATGAAAAGCAATTTTTACTCAATTTCAAACCCTTTGATTTAATTTGCAATGATCCTTTTTTCTTCATTCTCCCTACCAAAATTGTTGCAAAAAATAATTCTATATATTAAAATTTAGTTGGGGCTTTTGGTTTTAAAACCATATTTAAGGTATGTGTTTGCATAGTTAAAAAATTTGTGTGTTTTATGTTCCCCAAATTCATAACATAACAAAAGCATAATCTAATTACTATCCTCCATTGACACAAGTTCAAGCTTTCAAAAATCGACAACACAAGCTTTAGGGATTGGGGTTCTTCAATTTCAAAAGTTCTGCAAACTAGGGCTTAAGTATTTTAATTTGGGTAAGTAGGAGTTGAAGTAAGAATTGAATAGAGATTAAAATTTAAATGACTAACATCTGAAGGGAAAAAATTTAATGATTTTTTTTTTTTTTTTTNATTAGTGCATTTCATTTATTGAAAATCAATTACTATAATAAGCAATAAATGATGCGAAATTTAATAAAGTTGATTTGTACCATTTCCCAAGAAAGGAATGTGATTAAAGTACATTTAATTTGTGTGGTTTTAGGATAATGATTCCTTGGTTATGATAGTGAAATGGTCCCACCTATAATTTTAGTCAGCAAAGGAGCAAAAAGCCATATTTATTTTTGAGGTATGTATCGTTAATTTCATCTTAATTCGTGGTTGTCAACTTATTGCATGACCTCTTGGTCATGGAATATACTTAAGCTAATAATATCTTATCAGTACATCTTAGATATTTAAGTAATCAAACGAAAAAGACATGCACCCATGCCACAAAATATCTTTAATATTGATAATTAGGTCTTTAATTGTTTATACTACTACTCGTCTCTCAATACGTCAATCAATAAATTCATTGACGTGTAATTGTAAGATCTTTAGATAGTTTATATTTATATAGAGCAGATAATATAATATTCTTTTTTTTCCTTTCTTCCTTTCCTTTACACATATATGTAATTATTGAATACAATAAATTAGGTAAAACTCGAAGTATAATCACTAATTGATTCAATGTTTTAATCCTTTTACATCAAAAAACAAAAAAAACAAAAAATTACAAATAGGAGGATGTATAGTACTTTACAAATATTTGTTGACACTTGTTTAGATGTAGATATATGTAGAGAAAAAGACAAATGATATATGTAAAGAAAAAAGATAAATAAAATAATAAAGATCATCTACGTACTTTCATAAGTTAATGAGAACCTATTCTAATTCTAACATATATAAAAGGGAGAATAAAGCAAATATTAATCCTTAAAGATATAATTTGGTTGGAGATTGTTTTGTCCTACGTGTGTACTGTACATTAATTTAAGACCATTGTGTGATTGCTTTATATTATTATTTAGCTTTTTTTCTTTTTTGGTCAAAAACTATCCAAATATTTAGTGTTTTTGTAAACAATTATCTACATTCTAGAAAAAAATTACACAGCTACCTATATATTTCATTTTTTTTGTCAAACACTACCAACTAACGTTGTCCATCCAAATTAAACGTTAGTGAATCCCAACTTTTATCTTTCTCTCCCTATGAAAAGCAATTTTTACTCAATTTCAAACCCTTTGATTTAATTTGCAATGATCCTTTTTTCTTCATTCTCCCTACCAAAATTGTTGCAAAAAATAATTCTATATATTAAAATTTAGTTGGGGCTTTTGGTTTTAAAACCATATTTAAGGTATGTGTTTGCATAGTTAAAAAATTTGTGTGTTTTATGTTCCCCAAATTCATAACATAACAAAAGCATAATCTAATTACTATCCTCCATTGACACAAGTTCAAGCTTTCAAAAATCGACAACACAAGCTTTAGGGATTGGGGTTCTTCAATTTCAAAAGTTCTGCAAACTAGGGCTTAAGTATTTTAATTTGGGTAAGTAGGAGTTGAAGTAAGAATTGAATAGAGATTAAAATTTAAATGACTAACATCTGAAGGGAAAAAATTTAATGATTTTTTTTTTTTTTTTTGCAAGGGTCCTAAATTGAATGATTTAATTGCAAAGAGAAGAGTTCAATCCTTCTTTTATTTATAAGGGGACATTTCGGTAATTTCATAAGATAACCATACATGATTGAAGGAAAAGGTAAAACGTGAGACCCACTAACGTTCAAATTGGATGGAAAATGTTAGTTGGTAGTGTTTCACAAAAAAAAAATGATATAGGTAGGCAGTTGTGTAGTTTTTTTTTGAAATGTAGGTAATAATTTACAAAAACACTAAACATCTAGGTAGTTATTGACAAAAAAACTATTATTTAACATATTTATATTGATCTTTATAATTTTTTAATATGGATTTATTAATATCTTTGCTTTGCTGCTCAGGATAAATAAATGAAATAAACCTAATGCTTTCTTGTGAAATACATACGGAGTAGATCAGAAAGCTAAGGTGTATGGCTAAATCACCTCAACTTCTAACTATCCTTATAATTAGGATAATATTACTTCCGTCATGAATTAGTTGCAACAAAAATATTAGTTTGTGGCTTGTAAGGTATAAAATAATGTTGTGTTGTAAGTTGTAACTAATTCGTGACGGATGTAGTATATAATATTCAATTATTCAGTTAAAATTGATATGTATATTGAATATCAGATATATATACTCTAATTTTCTTTATTCATTTGTTGATAGAAAAAAAGAAAATATGTGAATATGTAGAAACCAGTTTAAGTATTAATTAGTTTAATTATATGTTGACAGGTGTTACTAAACCATAGTTTAAATGTATATATCCAATTAATTAATTTCATAAAAGTAGCTGGATGTCTTTTTTGGGGGAAGGGGGTATCCAGCCAGATTCAATTTCTATTAATGTGACTAATGACCATTTTAACCGTACAATGTTCTAATCCATTGTGGAATAACCTTTTGATTTAAGTTGTTACTTGTTACATTATTGTCCCCCATTTTCTTTTTCTTTATTTTATTTAATAAAATAATACATATAACATTAGGATCAAGTAATACTATTGAGCTAGATAGGATCATAATGTTCTTTCAAACTTATTTTAAGTTTGTTTTTATTTTTGATAAGCCAAAGGTTTAGTATAATATACTATTCGTACATATCAGTTCAGTCTGGTTCAACTGAGTTTATCAAAGCATAGTAAAAAACTTATACTACATATATTGACTTCAAAATAATTTACTGAGATAGCATCGAAACTACATTAGGAATCAAATCCTATTGCTATCAAATTAATGAATTGAAGGTTGAGTGGTATTGATGTTGATGATTTGATTAGTATTACCTCTTATCTTTTGGACTCCTGCTATATCGATTAAACTTATCTTTCGCAATAAATTAAACAAACATATACATACTAAGGCCCTGTTTTTCTAGTCTGAAATTTTTGGCACTTCAATTCAATTTAGTTCTGCTCATCTCCATTATAATTAATACTTCATTTCAATCCACGTCAGTTCAGTTCAGTTTAATTCAATTCTATTTAGGTATGTTTCAAACAAAAAAAAAACAAGGCATAATTTCTTATATTCAAGCATCTCCTCTAATTAATGAATTAATTAATATTTAGTTCAAAAAAAAAGCATCTCCACTAAGGGCATGTCCATTTCAGCTTAATTTCATTTCAGTTCAGTTCAAAATACAATTTAGTACAGTTCAACTCTTCTTTTATTTTGCTAATTTATTTGTTTTATGTGATTTAGCTAATTATTTCTAATGATATTAATAATGATAATGAAAGCCCAAATTTCTACTTTTTAATAGATTACACAGCAACAATAACAACAACCACAATAATAATAATGATAATTATAATATTAATTGTTGAAATGGCTATATATTTTAATACACATTTTTATAGTTGAATTCTTAGGCAAATTAATAGTAGTACATAATATGTTCTAGTTTTCATAAAATGTTCTACATAATATATATATATATATATGTGTGTTAGCTTATAATTTTCACAAAAAAATAATATGAAAATATCATTCACGAAATGAAATAAAATATAAATGAATTACCATTCACAAAAATATGCTACATAAGTGGATTACTATTCATAAAAATATAAAACTATCACATATGAAAATATATTAGTGTTTGTTTCATGATACAAAAACTACCATTCACGAAATATTAGTTGATTACTGGTTACTTCTACAGAAAAGTGTGTTGGCTACTTGGCTCTTGAAATAACTAGTATTTTTTTTGACAGGTGAAATAACTAAATTTGACGTGCTATACTGCTATATATCTTTATTTGTAGATTGGGTAATATTCCTATTTCAATAGAAAAGTGGATTTAATATATGAACATCTAACTAAAGGAATGCAAAATTTTACAACGAGTTGTATAAAAGACTAAAAGAGTGGTTACCTAGAAGATTAACTCCAGGAGAAGACTCATGAATCAAATTTTGGGATAAATTACTTTGCCATGATAACTGTTAGATAGTATTTTATGTAGGTGAAGCATGCATTAATCTCTAAGTAACAACAATGCTTATCAACGTGGGTGCCGACTAGTATAGTTGGTTAAAGTATTGAAAAGTGATACGGCAAAACCCAAAAACACATTGTTGTCTTAAAAACTGTCGATGTATAACATATGCCTCTTCCGAAATGTTAGCGCGCTATTGATTTTCTGACAAAATGCTCTGTAAATGTGGAAGCAAATTAAGGATAAATTAAGTCACTGTCTCTCATTAGAAAGTTAGGACACTTGAGTACTTGATTATTATCAATGATGGATCTTCTTAGAGGCTAGGAGGGCCTTGGCCCCCCTTGATTTTTATTTTTTTTTTCGCAATAAATATAATAAGCATAATGTTTACTTTGATATACAAATAGGGTCGTTAATTGCAAAAATTTTAGGAGCCTTGTTCTAAAATAATAAATTAGACCCTTATATTAGAATACTAGATTAGTACTCGTGCGTTTCACGATTTAAATGAAAATATTTATATAATATGGAGTATGCATTTTTTTTATATATAATTTTTGTTATTACATAATTAGATTTTGTAACATAATCTAATTTGATAAAATTTTCAATGAAGCAATTTTAATGATTATTGTATTAAAAATAATTCAAAAAGTATTGTTATGAGAAATTAAGAGATTTTAATATTCTAGTTTAGTAGCTTGCTTTATTAGATTTTATTTTAATATTTTAGTATAGTTTAGTAATGAATAAGGAAGCTAATTAAATAAATTTATCGTTTTTGGAGTGCTTATAAAAATTTGCATAAGAAGATATTGGAAAAAAGTTTAGACGGGAATTTTTTTTATGAGAAATTGACATATAGCAGTTTTTGATTTAAATGGTCTTTACTTTAGTTATTAGTATAAATTTAGATGTTATTAGTATCAAAGAAAATCTAAAATATGGAGCCCTGTATATGTTAGGCCCCTGTACGGTGGGGTTCATTGACCCCCTCTGAAATGGCCCTATATATAATGAAAATGTACGTTGTAGCATAGTAATAATCGAGAAAATGTACGTTGTAGCATATTAATTATTGGATTTAATTTATTTACTAGAGGTTTTGGATTCGAATCTTGGCCCTCCCTAAATTTTGGTTCAAGATTCGCCATTGACTATTATGGTGTACTTTATTTTTTTAGGGCATCCTATTTAATTACCTATTGGCTATTGCTAAGTGCCTAAAACTTAGCTTGGGTAATAACAAAATCTGACTACCATGAAGGACAATGAGTTGTTATCTATACATTCGTTGGCTTTGTTACTTTGCGACGAATTTTTATGTATAAAAAATTAGAATATGCATATAAAAGGAAAAGAATAAAACATGATAACATATGATAAAATAACTGAGACATATTCAACTGATATTGATTCTTTGAAATCCCACTTAAGTAACCAATTTGACATTTGAAGCTAAATTCGCTTATGTAATAAACTTTATAAAGGTGCATTCACTATTTATTTGCTCCTACAGTCCTACAATCCTACCTTAGTACTCATATAGTCGCATCTACTATTGTGTGAAGAATATTAACCCTTTCTCTCTAATCAGCGGACAATTAACAGCCAATAAATTAATCTCGGCCTCGTATCAATTTGATTTGTTTGATCTCAATTGCTCCAAAATCCCTAATTGTATCAACACCATTATTCCGTGTATCACCACGATACTATAACAAGCTAAGGTGCCACAAGGTATATATAATGAATCATATTCGACAATTCGATCTAGTTAATTATGAACTATACACAAAAGATTGTGTTAATTAATCCTTGAGATTAACTACGAGTTCCTCATTAGAATATAATATACTACCGAGTACTATATATATTATTTCCTTATAATATAATATATAAACAATGGATCATATAAGTCGAAATAATGTATATGTGATATGGTTTTCCTTATTTAGTTCAATTCACTTTTTAATTAAATAGGTAAAGCCGATGCCCTAAGCGACCATCGTTTGAGCGTCTACCAAATGTTGAAATGTTTTTCACTACATTTACTAAATGAATTGAAGAAAGGATTTTTGGATTTGTGTAAGAGGTATATGTATAAAGAGAGTAAGGATTCACGAAAAACCATAAGTTTGCTAAAAACCGTGAAAACCATAAAAAAGGGTATATATAAGGTTGAAAGCGGTACATATTAAGATTAAAATGGTACCAGTATATTTATAATAAAATTTTCATTATTTATGAATATGTCATAAGTGAAGTATGTGTATCCCTTTATACCTCTATGTACCCTTTTTTGTGGTTTTTTCAGGATAAAAACAGTTTTCACATGATCTTCTTATATACTAAATAACGACCATATTAGATACTTTTGAAGCTTGCAATCACTTATTAACAATGTATTATAACTAGGTATGCCCATAGTTTTCAATTTAAACAAGGTTTAGTAAATTTTTAAGGCTTTTGAAAATCGTATACTATTTAGGTGGTCATAATTACTATAGGTCAATTATATATGATAGTTTAAAACACTTGAAATAAATGTCTATAGCTTGTTACTATTAAAATAGATGTAAAGTAACACCATAACACTTACAAAAGTAAAAAAAAAGTAATTGAATAAATAAGTTTTGATGTAGTTCTCACGGTTCTTGTATAGAGAGGGTTCTCATTTGAACCTCTTCCTCTATATATATAGAAAGATGACTTGTTGAGGACTTCCAATTTTTTGTTGTAAGAATATTGTTGAATCTTATATCTCAAATGTGAGAATTACTCATTTGTTACAACTTACAAGAAAAAGATATGATTTTTGGACGGAAGCAAGATATGGAATTTACTAAGAAAAAATTAATAACAAGTCTTCGGTAAGACCATCTTATCGGCTATTTGTGAATTTCTTTAAGTATTGTGTTTAACAATTTTATTACTATATTTTTTTTGTACAATTATTTAGTAGTTTTACCTGAAAAGACCGTCTTATATAAGTTTTGTAAAAAATTAATCAAAATAATTAAATCACGGTAATTAATTGATTAGGCAAACACCTTTTTTTAGGGTATGGCTAATGTGTACGATATTGGTTTTTTTTTTTTTTTTGGTTTATATATATATATATAAATTTATATTATACAAATCTAGATTTTTNATATATATTATATACTACGTATTACTCTTGTTGTTTCACTAATATGTAATTCTATTTTATTTCATTAAATAGTTGTCAAATAAAAATGCTAAAAGAGAATGTGAATATTTGGGTGGATAAGTAAATAAAATATATTATCCAAAGGCGAATTAAAGGTTTAAAAAACTTTATGTGATAAGAAAATCTTTATATAACAAAATGACGTATGAAATAAATAGTTTTCAGAGTCATCTTAGTTAATGAGGAGGATATTTTTGTTACATGAAGCCATCAAGGTGGGATGTTTCTTCGTCCCAATTTTGGGATAAGATTATCATGACTCATATCCTCCCCTCTAACGAAAGTAGAGTTTCGTATATAAAATATTATCAATTACATGATGATCACTCGTATAATCGTATTATACGTGTTTAATTCAATAATTCGTTTTTCTAATTAATGTTGTTGTTTTTTTTTTTAAGCTACTCAAATCCAAAAAAAATTCTTATTTGTTGTAGTATGTAGAGCTTTGACGATATTTATTTGCAATTGCAGACAAGTTAAACTTGTGTAAATCGAAGGCAATATTTGAATTTATCGAACGAGAAAGATGTAACAAATTAAATAAATTAAATTTCATGATGTGTAACTATATTTAAGCTATTTTTCTAGTGTAGTAAAAAATCATTGCAAAGTAAATGTGTTAATAATGGAAAAGAAACAATTGGAATATGTATTTTTTACGTGATAAACAAAGTGATTAATGATAATGAGATAGGTTATTTGAGTAACATACTTGAAATCATTTGGACAATTAAAAAAACTTTTGATTAAAGTCATATCCTCCGTACTCGAATAATCCTTACAGTAAAAAATGAAGCCTACCATACTACAACCTAATTTTTTTTTATACATAGTAGATGAATTAGAGAAGAAAAACTTGTAAAAGAAAATATTATATGAGTTTGTGACATCAAAATATTGTATGAATGCATTTTTTTTTTTTTTAAATAAAACGATAACTTCTTGACTCACATGTGTCATTTATTCATGAATGGACCGAAAATATTAGGCATCATTTTATTTTCCTATTGTAGGAAAAAATTAGTTTTGTGAAGATATCCACCAAAAGTATGGGTTTCAAAGATTCATAGCTTAGAAGAAGAAAACTCAAGTTTCTTTTGCAATACTTCTATTATTATTTATTATTTTTTAGCCATAATACATGAATTTTAGACTAATTGTGAGTATTATCTTTGTCTACATCTTTTCTTAAAAATAATTAAGAGATGTCAAAAATTAAATTAATTAAAAATCTTTAAATAGGCTAAGGTCAACTTTTAAATATAAAGTGCGTAAAAAGTAATAATGGTCTTACCTTTCTAGGGTTTCTGATGAGTAGCTAAAGTTTCTCATGATTGAAGAAAAAAAGTTTGTTATTCAATAATGATAGGGCAGCCAAGAAACAAAGGAAAATTTTGAAGCAACTTTCTTCCTTCATCTTCATTTTATCAAAATTAGCTGAATAATTATTTCTGATTTTTAAATCCAAACAGTAATTAGGTTGAATGATAATATATAGCTTCATAGCATGTATATTATTGAGTATAATTACAACATGCAACAAACTAGCTTTACAAAAACAAACCTTTAATATTATCTATCCTCATTATTAATTACTTTTTAAATTGTTGAAATTATTTCAAAAACTTGATTAAATAAAATTTAATTGCAATGATTATCTTCTATGGTAAAAATACTTATGAGCTTTTGATTATTTTATATAATTTTGCAAGTTGTTTTGATTTAAGCTAGCTTAGTTCGTTGAGGGCTCTGTTTATTTCGGTGGAACCATAAAAATCATTTTTTGAAGATTTCAATGGAACGCAAATTTGTAAAAGAGTTTAATCTCCTTTTTACATGGTAGATGACTATAAAACTTATGGGGTATTAGTGAAATAAGGAAATATATGAGAATTGATGGGAGGTGAGGAAAATAGAAATAAATAATGTAGGAGGGAGCCAAGGAAGAAATTACAAGCATACCTTCATAGAGAATATGGTTTTCCTCCCTTGTAGAGCAATATTTCACCTTTAGCAAAACTATTTTCATAATAACAAACCAAACATAAAAAAAAAAAATAATAATAATAATAATAATAAATAAAAGAAAAGTGGTAGTTAATTATTTCGGAAAATATTTTCAATCAAAACAAAAGGAGCCTAAATGGAACCCGATGAAACAAACAAAATATCTTAAGGTAGGAACAAGTAAATGATGTTTAATTATTACCCTTTGAAGTTGACATAGATAATAATTTATACTATGTAACAAATAAAAATAAAAGCTTTCTTAATTATTATAAGAAAAAAATAAAATAAAATAAAGTAAGTAAAAAATGTATAAAAATTGACCTACAAAAAATATTTATTATTATGTGAAATCGTGTTGCATAATAAGATGCTTGCACCATACCTGTTCAAGAAAACTAGAGATTTGCATAAAAATAACTCATTCACATCAAAGTAAAAGATAAATTAATTGACCAAAATGAATGAAACAAGAAAAATATCCATTTATATATGTAAATATTCATCAATAGCTAGTAGCCACGAGAATATATAGTTCTATAATAAAAATACAAAATAATAATTCTATACAAATTACAAAAGTCCTAAGTAAGTTTAATTAATATGTAACCTAATGCAAAGTTTTTGCAGTAAACTTTGTCTTTTTATCAATTTCTACAATAATAACAATTGTTCAATAATATAGAACTCAACCCCTTCCCACCTTCCCAATTTATAAATATTTATACATATATATGTACTATATAACTATATAATGTAAAAATATATGTTTAATTTTTCTTAATTGAAATTTTTAATTTTTTTTTTTTTTTTATTTGCTTAATTGGGGTAGGAGGTTGATACTGCATTATCAACTAGATAATCAATTAATCAAGCAATTATTGCTAAAAACTATCTTATGTGACCCATTAATTAATTAAACGACCCACCCCTTCTTAGCCGAAATCTCACTTCAACAACCAAAATCCCAAAATCAATTAATATATACCTAAAAGCCTAATCAAACTGTATATGTGTATATATATAATATACTTCATGACTAAGCTAAGTGTATAATCTATATACTTAATTTTACTTTTTTAGCTGCATAAAATTGGTTAAAATTAAGCAATAATATGAAGATAAAATAAAGTCATCATCATAGAAGGAGCTACTTAAAACCGGAACTCGGAGACAAACTACGAGTACCAGTTTAATCCAGGAAGGGAATAGGGCTGCCGGAATATTCCGTCGGAGAGACCGCCTAACATTGGTGGTTGTTGTTGTTGGAGGTGCAAAGGTTGTTGGTTGAGAAGACTTGAAAACGAGTTCATGTTGTTGTTTACTTGTTGATCACTCCTTGATCCACTGTCTTCACTACTATTGTTGTTATTCCCTCCAAAAATATTGTTGTTGTTGTTGTTATTGTCGTTGCTCATTTGGAACAACGACAGTCTTTTATTAGGACTGGGAACATCAGAACCACTAGCACCACTAGCATCAGGATCATTGCCGCCCCAGAGATGGGATGGCAAGGTCCTCTTATGAGATGAAGAAGCCGGAGCAGTTAAATGAGAGAGGGAAGGAGGAGCTCCAGAATCCATACCATGACCTCCCATCAACATATTATCAAATATACCTTGTTGCTGTTGATCAACATGGGTGTTAAGAAAAGAGTTGTAGTTTGTCTTGGAAAATGAAGGGTGTCCCATGATGTTGTTGGTGGTGTTGTTGATTGAGCTAGGCATCGACATAGACATGGGTCCCATCATCATCACATCATCAATCGAATCATCGCGATCATGATCCAACGGCCTACTGATGGTGTTGTTCTTCTTGTATATTCGACATAACACCCAATCGTCCAACTACAATAATCAACATACAAACACATAAGATCAAAATATAACCAAAACCATATAATAATAATAAAAAAAAACTTAACACATATACAGCATCATATAATATAATATAATATAATATAATATAATATTATATGATAAGATATAATAAGATACATACCTTTAAAGAGCCTTTTTTATTAGGAGAATGATCGTAACCAGGAGGTTTGTTGTTTGGTTTGTTATCAACTAAACGATATTCATGCATAATCCAATTAGTCTTCACACCTCTAGGTGGTTTTCCACCGTAGAAAACAAGTGCTTTTTTAACACCCACTTTTTGATTTCCGCTACTTAATACAGGCTTATCTGTACCTGTAGCTTTCCAGTACCCGGACGTTGCGGCCCTGTTTGGCCGCGCTCCGTTCGGGTATTTTCTTTCCCTTGGACTGAAGAAATACCACTCTTGCTCTCCAAACACCGCCTTTTCTGCTCTCCCCCACCCCCCCAAAAAAAAAAAATAAATACAGGGAATTAAGACATATAATATTAATAAAAGAAATAAAATTTTGTTAGGAAGAGTGGAAATTACCAGGGAGTTCCCAGGGGTCGAATTTGTATAGGTCAATTTCAGCTATGATGGAGACAGGAAGAGGGGCAGATTGGGCTTTTCGCTTAAGGTAGTGAACCACCAGCTCTTCATCCGTGGGGTGGAACCGAAACCCTGGTGGGAGATGTGGTTGCGGGTGCTCAGGTGGTGGGTTAGACCCACCCGGTGTAGGTGAGTGGGTGGTATCCATCATTTGCACGGCACGGCGTATAGTTATAGATATAGATATAAATATAGATATACGGGTATATAAATTTATAAGTTTGGTTGGGTTTGATTCTGTTTGTTGGTTTTGGTGTGTGTATTTTATGGTTGCCTAAGGTTTGTTTGTGCGCAAAAATATTATTATTATTATTATTATTATTTATTTTTTTTTTGAAGGGGTTTTTTCAGGGGAGTTGTACTTGATAAGAGAAATGATGTTGAAAGTGAGGGAAAAAGAAAGAGAGAGAAAGAGAAAATAAGGGAAGCATAAAATGTTTGTTGAGGTTGGATGGCCCCATTGTTTTATATGCATGACATGAGATAGTGGGACCCACCAAAGCTGGGCTATGATACTCTGTGGTAGTCATCAGTGTGGAAAGGTGAACTTTTTCACTACCATAACTTAATTAAGATGATAAATATTATGATGATGATGATGAGATAATGCTTTCAAACTAATCACGTGTTTACGCTAAGGATTGATGATATTTTTTTTTGTTGAATATTCTTAATTACGCTCCACATATAAGCTAGGTTATACTTTGTACAACCATACAACCGCATGTACAATTGTTAATTTTACATAATCTTTTGAATAAGCCAATCATACAAGTTATAATGACATGACAAAAATTCTTCTACTACCATCAAATACTATCTTGTATTATTTTAGTGGTGGGAAAATTTAAGTCACTAAGAGATCGACACGTCAACGTTGTAATTGTCAAAGCTTGTATATTTTCTTATATTTTCATGCTTTTACTAGTAGGGTCTACCATGTTATGACGTGGGTTAGGTTTGAACCGTTGTTATAAATCTAGTGCTGACAGGCTGTTAGTGGTTTTCAATTTGAGTAGAAAGACATGAAAAATATTAAGCTTTGTAAATATCTCGAAGGTGAATAATAGTTTATGATTATAGTGATAAGAAAAGGGATTAGATAGTTTTTTTTGTGTGTTTTTTTTTTCTTTTAAATTTTATCTCTAAGGAAAAATCACTTTCCTTTCAAATGACAATAGTCAAGCTACTAGTCAACATTGATTACACACTATACCTTTGGACTCATATGCGTTATCATAGTATTAAACATTTTATAACCAATATTTACTTTTTTAGATTTGAATGAGTTTAAGTCATATCAATTTACTATGTTGGCTATTCTATGAGTTAAATTTAAAATCAACCAACGAGTTAGGTTGACCCAGCCAATCTTAACCTAACCCGTCAAATAACTTTCTTAGATCAGACCTATTTAATCCACAAACCAACCCAACCCAACCCTACCTAATCCACCCCACCAACAATTGATACAGTTTATCAGTCATAAATTTCCAACTCAACCCATGAATAATCAGTTCGCTCTTTTAACTAATCCGATTCATCAAGGTTAAATCGTCAACCCAACTACAAAAAAAAATGAAAAAAAGAAAACTCATGAAACCCAACCTATTTCCCCAACTCAACCCAAACTGTTTTTTGACTCAGCCTACCAATCCATCCCACTGACTAGGACCCCAACCAACTAACTACCTAACCCGTCACAAGACTCACAATCCAACCCGGCCATGAACTCACCAACCCAACTCCCCAACTCGTTGTGTGTGGTTTAGATATATATACTCAAACATAGCCTAACTTGCAAATTCACGGGTTGAACATGAGTTGAATTTTCTCAACCCAACCAACCTCTCGACCAAGTCCAGCATGTGGCCGCCCAATAGTCCCCTTTAATTAGTTCAAACCCCTTTGACCAAAATCTAACCTATTTAATATATAAGTCGCGTTGCTGCCTGTTGGAGTCTGAAGTTCTAATTAGGGGTGAAAGTTCGGTGTGCGGTTTGGACGTTGACCAACTCCAAATCCAAACCATTATATTTCGGTCTTTGATTTTTCAGTCCAATCCAATCCAAAATATATTATAATCCAAACCAAACCAGACAATAAATTTTCGGTTTTCCGCTTTTGACTCCAAACCAAACCGTACTTTTTAAGTACAATTTTTTCTGCTTTTCTTCCCACACATCCTGCTTAATTTTGCTATGCATATAGCTACTATCTAATACCTATTAAACAATCTGCCTAACATAATTACATAACAAGTTAACAAGTTGGGAAATTTCAAAGTTTAAAGTTTACATTGTAAAATATCAAATTAATACAACCACAATTACTGGAGTTTTAATGAAACCACCACACAAATACAACAATTCAATGATACATCAACAATGATACATAGATAATAGGGTAAATAGACTACTAGTAGAGCAACAATAGAAGTACAAAACAACAAGAACACTAGTACAGGCTTAGCAAGGCGTATCAACAAGTGAACAACGATAGTAATTCCCTTGTTTCATCAATCCACAACTACTTGATCGATATCATCACCAAGTGCCATATTCTCCAAGTCTAGCAAACAAATATTGAATACAAACAAGTTAAATAAACTTGCAGAAAATTTTACAGTGAAGAGGATAAAAAAAATAAAATTTAGTTCTCAGGTTCAGAGAAAACTTTTGCTTACTGAATTGCTTGGTGTGTTTTAGTAACTTTTCCCATGATATCACTGCGTTTTTCTTCAACTAAAATCTAATTCATGTAAAAAACAATTTTAGATCAGAAAAAATTTGCCTCAGATAGTATCAATAACAAAAATGTACACATAACTTACACGCTTGTTATGACCTAAGTTATTTGCTAACGCTGTGGTTTATAACTTCTTATTCTTGACTTGGTGTGATATTTTATCCTCTTCTAAATCAATTCCAAAAACAACAACAAAAAAACAAAAACAATTAATCAAATCGAAAAAACTTCATTCATTTCACCAAATAAATCGAAAACCTCAAAAACAAAACGTTTCAGAGAGAATTTGAGTTACCTCATCAAAAATGTCGAAAAAGTGAAGGTGAGTGAAACTGAGAGGAGAGACTGAGAGGCGAAAGTGAAACTGAGAGGCGAAATTGGATTAGTGAAGGTGAGACCGTGAGAGGGAAATTCATAGGGTTTTTAGGGAATTTTTGAAAGAGTCAGAGAGAATGAGAGATAGGGGAGAGACATAGGCGGGTTAGGGTTTTTTTGTGAGAGTTTAGGGTTTTTTTTGGGCCACTTATTGTTGGGCCTAAAAGGCCATAAATTTGGTGTTCGGTTTTAGACCGAAAATTTCTGGCTCCAAACCGCTCCAAACCGAACACCAAATTTCTGAATTTTCCCACACCGAACCGCACCAGAATAAATGCGAGACCGAACCAAATTAGTTGTTCGGTCTGGTGCGGTTCGGTTTTCGGTTTTAGACCGAATTAGTTTCACCCCTAGTTCTAATTTAACTTTGGCCTGTATCCTTTCTTTTATAAATAATAATAATAATAATAATAATAATAATATTAAGTCGTGTTGCGTCATCTAATCGTGCTATATTGAAAATGTTAAAATACTACTCAATTTTTTATCTTAGCTCGTGTGACAATTTGAGGATGTGTTAACAGATAGTGTCATTGGTTCTATCATTAATGAATCTATTGAAAGAGCCGGTTCAATCACCAATGCACAACAAGAGCCAAGAACTACCCCCATTAACCGACACAAGTCCTTTTTAACCTTACTCATGCGCACCTTGGGAAACTTTCTAAAAGGTCACCCATTCTAAGATTGCTCCTAGTCAAGCACGTTTAACTATGGAGTTTCTTAGGAAATAAGCTCCCTAAAAGAAAAATGCATTTTGTTTGTATGAGTAGCATATATAAATTTTTTGAAGCAATCATGAGGAGTATTACATACACCCCCACTTGAGAACCGCAACTCCTTCGTTGCGCTTGGAACTCTAGGGACCTTAATATTACACCAAATGCTTCTAGGTAGCCCTAGTGTTACATCCAGTACGCCTAAAATCTTAGGGACCCTAGTATTACATCAAATGGTCTCTGGATAGCCTAGTGTTACATCTAGTACGGATTTACATATTGGAAATTCCCACTAGTATACTTGACTGCCTGTGTGTAGCCCCGTAATTTAGGCACATAGCCCTAGAATTCTCCCCTGCTAGGCGACTGATCTAGGATAAATAATCCACTATCAATACACGGCCAAGCATGCTTAAGTATGACGTTTGTTTGAAAATGAGTTTCCTAAAAGAAATATGCATCTTGTTGATATGAGCAGCATATATAATTTTTTTAAAAGAAATTGTGAGGGGTATTACAAATTTCACACAACACATAAAGTAAAAATATGTACCAGAGGATCACATTAGAACTCTCTTTACTTGGGAAACATAAAAACTACGTATTTAGGGCCTGTATACTTTAGCGGAATGCAATTGAAATGAACTGAACTAAATTTTTTTTTATTATGGATTAATAATTTATGATTATGGATTATTGATTTTTAACTATTGATTCTTAAGGCATGTTTATTTCAGCTTAAAATCCCTTCAGTTCAGTTCAGTTCAGCTCAGCTCAGTTCAGTTCAACTCTTCTCTTATTTTGCTATTCATTAATCCTTCATAAAAAACTTTCTGTACAGTTCAGCTCAGTTCAGTTCAGTTTAGCTATTTTCAGTTGAAGTAAACAGGCCCTTAATTACAATTATTGATTTTTAACTATAATTTTTATAGATTGACTATGACTATTGACTTTTAACTATGGAGTAATGACCTAGTAATAAATTCGACATGAATCCACTAATAATTATTAAACAAAAAAAAATTCGCTATTTGTAGTTTATATTTTATGAAATAAAAATCAGTATTGTATTTTCAAATTTTTGTGAATGATAATCTACTTATGTGGCATAATAATATTTTTGTAAAGATATTTCGCTTATATTTTTGTTTGATTTGTTGAATGGTAGTTTGATAATATTTTTTTCGTGAAAATTACAAACTAATATATATATATATATGTGAAACAAAAAAAATTGATGATTAATGTTTCAAAAATATATTTATGAATACACTAAGAATTTTATGAATAAATAAACTCAAGTACAAAATAATGATAAAATAATAGTAGTATGAACAAATATAATACGAAGTAGGAAGAAAAAAAATATTATGAACAATATATATATACATATATATATATATATATATATATATATATATATATANTATAAACAAATAATATTAAGAACAAATTAATTCGGTAAATAATAATTAGCAAAGCTAAATTGAACTGAATATAGATGAAATAAACTGAACTGATTTTAAGCTGAATTAAATAGGCCCTTAATAATGGCCACATAGCTGCATTTAAATGAAGTTATTTTTATTAACAAAGTATTTTAACAAAGTATAACCTTATTTTCTAATTAGAACTAAAATTATTTACTTTATTTTTTTGGCTTTTTGAGAAACGTATAATCTATAGGTTTACATGGTTGTTTCATACTTGCGAATTTAACACGATAGATTGAAACATTTTGAATAAATGATTTTATCTGATTAATTATTATTATTATTATTATTATTATTATTATTATTATCATCAGATAAGTTGTAAAATACTCAACTTAGAATATTAAAAAAAAAAAAAAAAAAAACTAATGGAATGTTAGAGCTTTCATGCAGTTATTATGGTTTTCACATAAAGAGATGACTTAAATAAAAGTAAAGTTGTAAATATTTGTGTATGACCATAAATTTAGAATTATAAGAAGAAAAAAAAAGAGGAATTATAAACCAGTCACTATTGTTGGATCATTTTTTTCGCAAATTGGGACAAAATGATCATTTTATTCCCGTAAGACAAAAAATAAAATCAACTCAATAGAATAAACAAAAAAAGTGAAAATTATGGTTCCTAGTAGCTTTTTTCAATATGATTTTAGTTAATATCAGTATAATTTACCTTTTGTCAATATGTATGCTCCGTAATATTTAGGATAATAATTTTCACACTCTCCAAACCATTTCCACAATATGGAAATGCTTGCTTGATTTTTTACCCTTTCAATTCACCAATTGTTAGTAGGCTTTTGAACCACTAAGGCTATGTTCTCTTCACGGGATTTAGCTGGAATGGAATGGGATGGATTTGATTGGAATGGAATGGAATGGATCAGATGTGATTAGAATGGATTGCCGGGATTAGAATGAATTAGAATGAATTGCCGGGATTAGAATGGATTAGAATAGACTGCCGGGATTAGAATGGATTAGGGATTCCAATTTCTCATGGTCCCCAAAATATTGAACGTGTAGCTGATTTAGATTTCACTAATCCGACACGAACAATGTTAATGCGAGACATTCGTGCAAATATTGCAGATGAAATATGGCAAGATGTGTGTGCTGGAAATATGAGGTTCCAAGATGATGATATAGAGGAGGAAGAAATATACGAGGATAATTGAAGCACTTCTTTATCTACTTGTAAGGATATTGTATCTACAGTAAATTATTATGTAAAAAAAATGTAGTAAAAAAAAAGCAAATTTGTTATGAACATTATTGTGTCGTCAAGATTTAAATTTTCAAGAGTTTAATTAAGAATTTAATTTTAATTAAGATTTAAATTTTCAACAATATATTGTCGGGATTAGAATAGATTGTCGAGATTAGAATGGATTAGAATGGATTGCCGGGATTAGAATGGATTGTCGGGATTAGAATGGATTAGAATGGATTGCTGAGATTAAAATGGATTAGAATGGATTGCCAGGAATGAAATGGATTGAAATGAAATGGAATGGATCGGAATTGTAATCCCGTGAAGAGAACAGAGCCTAACAATTAGTGATTTATAATCTCCCACTCTCAGTAAAATAAAAAAAAAGGGTGTAATCTCTAGTGTGACATACTGACATCACTTTGATGTCCTATCATCCTATGATGATAACCGGTCAATTTCATTAACACCTGTCTATATGTATTATTGCACCCGTAGCTAATGATACTGAATACTGATGGATGTCACACGCTTTTATGGTTTTATCATAGATGACGGATCGGGACTGTTTTTTCGGCTTAAAATCAATTCAATTCAATTTAGCATTAATTAGTTCAATTTAGTCTCAATTAGCTTAGTTTCATTCAGTTCAGTTCAGTTAAGCTTTTCTTCTATTTTGCTAATTTATTTGTCTCTAATATTATTTGTTCATATATGTATTATTTTGTTCATAATACTTTTTTTTCTTCATATTTCGTAACTATTTGTTCATAAAATTATCATTATTTTGAATTTGGATTTATCTTGTTCATATGTTATTGATGTGTATTAGCAGTGTTAGTGTTATTTTGTACTTGAGTTTATTTTGTTTGTAATATTATAAGTATGTTCATAATATATTTTTGAAACATTAATCATCATTTTCTTTTCGTTTCATACATATAAATTTATTTATTAGTTTATAATATTCACGAAAAAATATTATGAAACTATCATTTAGAAAATGAAACAAACATATAAGTGAAATATCATTCACAAAAATATTATTGTACGACATAAGTGTATTACCATTCGCAAAAATATGAAAATGTATTACTGATTTTCATTTCGTAAAATATAAGCTATCTATAACCATTTTTTTGTTTAATAATTATTAATGGATTAATATTAAAATTATTACTATATCATCACTCCATAATAAAATATCATTAATAATCCATAGTTTAAAATCAATAGTTACAGTCAATCGATAAAATCATAGTTAAAAATCAATAATCATAATTAAAAATTATCAGTTAAAAATTAATAATCCTAATAAAAAATCAATAATCAACAGTTAAAATTCATTGATCTACAATAAAAATTTTCAATTCACGTCAACTCTAATCAATTCGATTCAGTTCCTCTTTAATTAACTCAGTTCACTTCACTTCAACTATTTTAGCTGAAGTAAACAAGCCTAAATGTCACAAATATATAGTAAATATTAGAGTGTCACTCGGGCTTATTGAGCACGCCAAAGCTTGATATCAACGACTATTAAAATGCCACAATGGTTGTTGATATCAATTTTGTTAAGAATGTTAATTTTAAACCCACATCAAAAGAATAGCAATGGTAATTGGTAAGAGTTATTTATATAGCACTCCAATACATGATCAATAATTTACTACAAAATGTTTGGTAGGGAGCTCAAAAACAAAATTGTACGGGCTTAGCTGAAAGCGGACAACATTATTGTACATGTGTGCTATGTTTATGAGGGTTTGTGAGGAAAATTTTCACAATAAGTTCAAATCTATTCGAATAAGTTTCCATTCTAATCAATTAATTTTCACAATAAGTTCAAATAATCAAATCTATTCATAAGTTTCCATTCTAATCAATTTCTATCTAAACATTCTTAACCTGATCAATATGAAACTCATTTTCATAAAGGTTTTCGTTATTTGATTGCATGTAAAATTATTTTAAATTTTCAGTAATTTTCATTGTTTAGTTGAACTGAAAGTCAAAAACTTCAATTGTAAGAAAAAAATTCATGTTAAAGATAAATGGACCTGGGTAACCCAACAAGGAAGAGGAGAGTCAAACTGGTCCACAAGCCCAAGGAGGTTCCATCCTAAAACCAATTGGTAATAGGAGGAGTAACTCCTAGGCCTATAACAAGTTCAACATCTCCTCTTTCTCCGATATGGGACAACTCATTAGTGTAAATCACATGGGGTTCAACAGTCACTCTAAATTTTACATTTTAGTATTTTACTTTAAATCAAATGATTTAAGATGAAAAAGTTGTTTATAGGAAAAATATTTTACCAAACGGACCATAACTTGCTCATAAATTATTCGTTCAACCTTTTCAATAATTAAATAAATATTCAATCTTAAAAAGATGTCGACCTATGACAGGTTAAACGGGTGAAAGCCTTAAAAAAAACCTTTTTAACACATTATTATGCTGCATAAGATATTTTCTTCTTCCCTCCTTAAATCAACTCCACCTTTTGTTGAACACACAACTCTTTCATCAACCATATAAACTACGTACCCACCACCACCACCACCACTACACATCATCGTCATCCACACTTCTCCTCCACCATCCTACACAATACACATCGTCATCAACGGCCGTGTCGCGGACACGTACTCACTGAAGCAACATAATTAGTAGTACCAACATCATATAGTAACTCCTCAACCCCATAAGGCACCCAAATCACAAATTAAGTTTCATATCTTTGTAAGTTGATCTTATATGCTTCCAATATTTGTACATTCTAATACTATAATTTTATGTTTCGCCTCAAATCTTAGACAACATAATATCTTGTTGAGCTGTTGTATGTATTGAGATGGTTTTTTTCTTAAGTATTGATTAAGTGATGAATCACACAGCAATTGATGAATTTTATGTCTTTAATTGCTACAAATATGTAAGTTATGAAAGTGGAAGTAGTGACATATGCTAGAGATCAGATGTGATTTGGTGGACCTTTGGTACTAGTGAAGGGATGTAGCTTGGGAAGGATATGAGAGAGAGATGAAAACAAATCAAAGTTGATTATTATTGTGTTTGTACTTGGTTATCCAAAGTACATAGAAAAGGATTGAGTGGGAGAGATAAAGGATGGGCTTTAATCTAAATCAAAAGGAATTTATGGTATCGGTAAAAAAAAATGTTTAGAAACCAATTCAATTGCGACACGTCAATTCCGTGAGTGGATACTCATGTTAATTTGATAAGATAACCTTTAACAAGTGACACTATAAAGTTTGATATACTTCTTTAGTTTATGAAAAGACAGCCTTATCTATGAATCATGTTGTGCACTTATTATTTATTTACGTCTATCTTATCAACATTTAAAATAATATTTTTATATATGTACTTTAATTAACATCAGTCGAATAATCCTTACAACTTTACATAAGTTTAAAACTTAAATTAAATAAACTTATAAGGATTAAATTAAACAATATACTAATTAATCCTAATCTATTGTCTTGGAAGAGCTGAAAAATACACGAAAAGGTCAAATGGGTGTAATATACACTATTATGCTCAAATGAAGAAAACCTATGCGAAATCCGAAGTGGCCGTTTGTTTTGGGGCAGTAAAATGATCAACATGGTTGCATCAAATCCACTTTTTAGGTGACAAATGACCTTTTGAAGGAATTGCCAAAATATCTACCTAGGAATTATGCTTATGTGGGGTCACTTGTCTGCTAAGATTATGAAGTGGGGTCCCCACTATTGGTCACTTCTTGACTTCTTGTTGTACTCCGTATAATATATGGTTTTGGGACCCCTTAAAATAAGGTGTGGCTCATATCCAAAGATAATAAGATATGTACATGGTACATGTTGCACTTATGTAGTCATATATATATATATATATGTACACATACTCACACTCCCACACTCACTCCCTCATACATCAAGTGTTTAATTGCATCATCGAAATGGAATTTTAATCAACTTGGCTTTGGTTCCCTCTAATTATATTTTTTGTCATTAATTGATCAACAACGCATTCAACCATTGAACTAGCTAGAAATTGACAAGCAATAACAGCAAATACAATCAAGATAACTCTCTCAGATGCCTTTAACAGTTCATTGTTGTTTTTTCATGATAAGATTAAGCATAAATACTAAAGGATAGAATGTAGGTGGACTACAACTGTAATTGTTGAAAATCTTATGATGTTAGATTAGAGCGTGAGAGAAAAACTAACAAGTTTCTCATAATACGTAAGACCACATCAGCATAAGACATCAACAATATAATTAATTGATTTTCTTTAACTACAATGTTTTTTTTTTATATAATTTAATTAATATACATTTTTTGTTTAACTATCTAGTGGTGTTATCTAATAAGACGGAGCAGGTAAAATTTAACATACACGTACTACATAATTTAGTTACTTTACATACAAAATGCATGTTTTGATTAGACTAATGGATTACTATAAGGTACCAAGAAACATGTTATGGAGAATGAAAGATAACACAAATGGTGGCAAAAGCAAAGAGTTAGTGCCTAGTAATAGTCCAAAAAACTAAGGGAGATATTATTACTGAAATAATGAATAATTTCCCATTTGAAGGATATAATTTACTACCTATCATTGCTATTTGTTAGCTAAGGTTACTTTTATTTCCAAAATGAGTTTAAATTCCATTTCTTCTTTAGTTTCACCTAATTAATATACAATCTCCTCAATCGAATGCTCCATCACTACCTCTTTCTATCGTCTAGTCGTCTCTAGTCTAATGTCTTGTATGTAAAAATATTATAGATATAATCCAAAGTAATTCTTGACGCACGTCAGTCCATCTTGTATAAGCATGCGTTGTCTGTATTAAGAGGACCATTTCAACCAAAAGGTTAAGCTCATGGTTGAGGTCCAAGAATATTTTAACTCTATCACGCCTCTGATAATTGAGGCTCAGGAATAGTTTATATACTCTATCACATGCATATATAAATATCACTATTTTCTTAATTTCATAATTTTAATTAATTAGTCATGATAACATAAATCATGAACTAATATTTTAAGTTAATAAGCAAAACAGTTATCCTAACTATAATCAAGAACATGATACCTGTGGTTCAATGGACAATGATCAATTAAACTATGGAAAGGTAAACCCTAGAGGAGTAATAACATTACACCTAGGAACATGAATCCGTTTAAAGTCCATGTGGATTACATAAGCATTAAGTTGAAATCTTGTGATAATAATTCAAGAGGAGGTGTATTTTATGGTATCAATCAATTTCCCTTCAAATAGTAAAACCTAATTTGCTCTTTATTTTGTGTATGCAACAAACAAGTAATGTAGCATGTGAATGTCAACTCCCTTATTATCCTTATGTAGCTACAATTTTCTCACCTCATGATTTTCACAGTCCATGCTATCCTAAAGAGCTTTCTCATTCTTAACTTATTGTTGTTGTTACTCTATTCCCTTTTTTTTTTCTTCATAGTTATTTGCATTGTATTTTTGGAAGTTATTGTAAATTCTTCGTCCATATGTAATTAATATTAATTATGATAAAATGTGTACATCAGATTCTTTGTAAAGTTTCTCTCTAAAATGACTACAATGTGGCCAAAGGGGAATTATTTTGCAGGATTTTGTTGTTTTAACACACGCAAAAAGATTAAGGTAAAAAAAACAAGAACACACAAATTTAACGTGGTTCACAAACAATGCATAAGTTGGCTATATCCATGGATATGATAGAGAGTATTAACTTTAATTTTTTAGATGAGGAATATAGTCTAAATACAAAATTAGATTAGGTTACATAAACCCTAATAACGAGACCACCGTGATTATATTGGACTGTGAAATAAGGGAAAAAATTGACTCAAGGCATATTGTTACACTAATTGATGTAGAATTGAAACACTTTTTTTTCCTTTTGTTTTGTTAGGAAAGGATGCACTCTCTCCTTCTTAGGAGTTTACTACCTTCTTAGGAGATATCCTTACACAACAATGTTATCAATTACTCTCTCATTTTTTGCTGTTGTAGATATTTTATGTCTCATAAAAATACCCAAAAGTTGCAAAAAAATAAATAAATAAATAAATGAGGGGGTATATTTTACTGTATAACCAAAGGACAAAACACACAAAATATAAGAGATCAAAGAATAAAATAAGACAAGTCAGTCTCATATTGAAGAGTAAAGTGAGAGTTAAACACTTTATATGATTAAATAGTCGATCATATGATTTTAAGATGGATCCTCTTAGACCTTGTCAAATAGATGCTCGATCTCTCGTTGATGTGGGGACTTGTAGACCCTTATACCCCCGTGTACTTATGGTGTATTTGGTAATTAATGCAGAGTGAAAATGTGATGAAAAGATTGAAGCAACTTTTTTTTTTGCTCAGTTTTCCATAGATTTTCCATGATCACTTTTGAGGGAAAAACCGTGGAAAACAAAATATGCAAAAAATAACTAGATAATTCCACATATTTTTCTCATATTTACTTTTCCACATATTTTTATTTTGGTAAGCAAACAAGCTAAATTAAACAAATTTGACTTGCAAAGGTTTTAATTAGTTATAAACTTATAGTGAACTTAAACGGTATGATTAAGGGATCAAAGTCCAATCCATTAAAGTTTTGGGGGTTCTTTAATAAAAAATAGGTAAAAAGAATTGTCATAATATTAAGAATATCTTTGCAAATATAATAAAATGACCTTATAAAACTACAAAAAAGTGATGTTAAAAAAATGAGCATTTTCACGTTACTCAATTGGGTTGCCTATTAACAATCTCAAAGGGCCGTATCTATTATTTGGTATGTATAGCTTCGGTATTTTTGTACCAACGAGTATGCAATGAATATTTATACATACATGTTATGTATAAATGTAATAATTATTGAATATAATATTTTTAGTATATGTAGTAAGTGGATTATGCATGGGTAAGTGTAAATATATGAGATGCCCCAATGAATTTAGGATTTGTTTTGGATAATGGTTTGCTTATGTTAAATACGGGTCTGGACCGCACCCGTCAGCGAGTGAGAGTTCACCTTACAAAGCCTTGGAAGTTCCACCTTAAAACCATATGGCAATAAGGGGAGTAGCTCCTCAACCTTATAAAGTAGTAACCTCTCTCTCAATTCATTGATGTGGGACACTCACATGTGAGCTTCAACACTACCCCTCACATGTGAGGTCCCTTTTTTAGTTCGGACAACATGTGATTTTTCTTGGGTCGGAGTGGATCTATCAACACTCTCCCTCACACGTGTCATTTTAGTTAAGTTGGCCCAGAGTAGTAGCCATTAGAGGCCCAAAGTCGTGGGCCTGGCTCTGATACCATGTTAAATACGGGTTTGGACCGCACCCATCAGCGAGAGAGAGTCCACCTTACAAAGCCTTGGAAGTTCCACCTTAAAACCATATGGCAATTAGGGGCTATGATGCACGGGTACCTTTGGAAACTTGGCGAATCCGTACTGGGGTTGTTTCGGTGACGGGGACGGTACGGTGACGCCTGAAAAACGTCCAGGGTTCAGCATCAATTGGGCGGGGACGGGTGTGCTACTTTGGGGACGTTTCGGGGTCGACATCAATTGGGCGGGGACGGGTGTGCTACTTAGGGGACGTTCCGGGGTCGGCTTAGATACAAAATAGAAGTCCCCACTACAACAAAACGGTTTTTTTGCGACGGAAAAATTCCGTCGCTAAATCCTGAAATTCCGTCGGAAAACTTCTTTGCGACGGAATTCCGTCGGAAACGTGTCGTCGCTAATTCCTTCGTCGCAAAATTTTAGATTTTCCGACGGAATTTCCGTCGTAAAAAGTTTGCGACGGAATTTTCCGTCGCAGAACAAAATTAGCGACGGAATTTTCCGTCGCAAATTTGCGAGGGAATTTTCCATCGCAAAAAGTCAAATTTGCGACGGAAAATTCCGTCGCTAATTTGCGAGGGAATTTTCCATCGCAAAACGTCAGATTTGCTTATGAACTTGACCCTGATAGGCAGTTCCCAGACATCTCACAAAATAGCTTCAAACGTGAAAACTTTACTGATTATGATTTAGTATCTGCTGTTGGAAGGAGGGTCACTTTCCCTTATCAGGTAATGGAACTTCATTAATTGTTTTCGCAATCAATAATACTCAAATATATACAATGTATTTCTTTTTGATAGGTTTCGATGCCCCATGTCTTGGATGATTTGTTTCTTCAAGAAGCAGTGGCTAGATACAAAGGGTTTTTGCATATTATCAAGACAAATAAGAAGAACAATGTACCAGTCTTTTGTGTTCCTACTTATGATGTTGACCTAATATGGCACTCACACCAATTAGATCCGACTTCTTATCATCAAGACCTCATCAAATTACTGGGCTTTATAATGGACCATGATGACACTGTTACAGATAAAGGAAAAGGGAGTAAGCTAAACACTAGTTTCTTTGCAACTACCAAGCAGTATGAGGAGACTTTTGGCTTGAACTATTGGAAAGCCGGGGGAATGTCCAGAGGAACTGCCCCAACGGCAATTGTAGAATTTCCTATCCCATTTATTTATGAGGGAGAGAAGTTTCATACACCAAACACACTTGACAACCTAAAAATTTCACTTCAACAGAAGAATGCTATAGAGGTAATTGCAAAATAATCACTTCAACAAAAACCCTAATCAGAAATTAAAACCCTAGAAATTATAATTCAAGCAAGATCTAAACACACGAGTTTTTAATTTCGAAAGTAGCAAAACAGCTATTCGTCGCAAGAATAATTAATAATTAGATCATAAAATTAAATGAAATGAAGCGATTAACAACAGCAATTCGTCAAAACCCTAATTAATAACAAGGTGAAATTAATTTGGGAATTAAATTGAATACCTGCTTACGGAAATCCCGACTGAAATGATGAAGAAGTGAAAGTGTGCAAGAAATCGATTAACAACAGGGAAGAAGCCGTGAACTAGGGTTGAGAGGCGTGTCCGCCGCCGACTGAGGGAGGGAGGGAGGGAAGGAGGAAGAAGCCGTTTTCCGCCGCCGATTGAGGGAGTGTTGAGAGGGAGTTGTGAGGGAGTAAGGTTTGACGAAGAAGAAACAGTTAGGGTTTTTTTTTTTTTGTTTTGTTTTTCGCGACAAAATAACAAATAAAGGGAAGTTTTAATTCTGTCGGGATTTTGCGACGGAATTTCCGACGGACTAATTTCCGTCGCAAAATTCCGACGGAAAAATCCGTCGCAAAATTTAAAATTCCGTCACAAACTGATTAAATTTTGTAATTAGTTTCGTAGGCAATTTCCGACAGAAAAATCCGTCGCAATATTACTAATTCCGTCGCAAAATTGCGAGGGAATTAATTTCCGTCGCAAATTCACGAATTTGCGACGGATTATAATTCCGTCGCAAAAATTCCCTCGCTAAAAAACTGTTTTCTTGTAGTGCCCCGGCCTTTTTAAGATAAAAGTCCAAATGCAAATAAGAGCCCAAGACCCAACATTATTAAAATACCACTCAAAACCAAAGTCTAGGGTTTATTGTTTGACAAACCACTTCACCGACCTACTTACTCAGTTACTCCTCTAGTCCTCTTCAATTCTCCATCTCTTTCATTCCTTTCACTTAACTAAATTTTTTACTCCTCTAGTCTCTTTCAATTATCTCTAATTGTTCACTCAACATTTATCTCTTTTAGTCTGACTTCTTCCCTCAACATTCATTATTTGCTTTTCTTTTTACTCGACATTTCATCAAATCATCAAATAAAAAGTGTCAAGCGACAGCGTCTTGGACTGAATTCCAGGTGAAGTTTGAACGAACGACGACGAGTTTGAAGGAGACCACGATGACCACGAATCAATTAATGATAATGTTGTACTTTAAGATAATGTTGTACTTTAACGTTTTATGAATTAACTATTATGTTATTGTTATATTAAAATATTAAATACTATTGTATTTTAAATTATTTTGTGATTATTTAATTGCCGATTCCTTGCCGTCCTCGTTTTTAGAAATTTTAATTTTGCCGTTTTTCGTCTCCGTCCCCGTCCCCGTTTTTGAACCCGTGCAACCTAGATTAAGGGATTAGCTCCTCAACCTTATAAAGTGGNGTGTGCTACTTAGGGGACGTTCCGGGGTCGGCTTAGATACAAAATAGAAGTCCCCACTACAACAAAACGGTTTTTTTGCGACGGAAAAATTCCGTCGCTAAATCCTGAAATTCCGTCGGAAAACTTCTTTGCGACGGAATTCCGTCGGAAACGTGTCGTCGCTAATTCCTTCGTCGCAAAATTTTAGATTTTCCGACGGAATTTCCGTCGTAAAAAGTTTGCGACGGAATTTTCCGTCGCTAATTTGCGAGGGAATTTTCCATCGCAAAAACTCAAATTTGCGACGGAATTTTCCGTCGCTAATTTGCGAGGGAATTTTCCATCGCAAAAANATTTCCGACAGAAAAATCCGTCGCAATATTACTAATTCCGTCGCAAAATTGCGAGGGAATTAATTTCCGTCGCAAATTCACGAATTTGCGACGGATTATAATTCCGTCGCAAAAATTCCCTCGCTAAAAAACTGTTTTCTTGTAGTGCCCCGGCCTTTTTAAGATAAAAGTCCAAATGCAAATAAGAGCCCAAGACCCAACATTATTAAAATACCACTCAAAACCAAAGTCTAGGGTTTATTGTTTGACAAACCACTTCACCGACCTACTTACTCAGTTACTCCTCTAGTCCTCTTCAATTCTCCATCTCTTTCATTCCTTTCACTTAACTAAATTTTTTACTCCTCTAGTCTCTTTCAATTATCTCTAATTGTTCACTCAACATTTATCTCTTTTAGTCTGACTTCTTCCCTCAACATTCATTATTTGCTTTTCTTCTTACTCGACATTTCATCAAATCATCAAATAAAAAGTGTCAAGCGACAGCGTCTTGGACTGAATTCCAGGTGAAGTTTGAACGAACGACGACGAGTTTGAAGGAGACCACGATGACCACGAATCAATTAATGATAATGTTGTACTTTAAGATAATGTTGTACTTTAACGTTTTATGAATTAACTATTATGTTATTGTTATATTAAAATATTAAATACTATTGTATTTTAAATTATTTTGTGATTATTTAATTGCCGATTCCTTGCCGTCCTCGTTTTTAGAAATTTTAATTTTGCCGTTTTTCGTCTCCGTCCCCGTCCCCGTTTTTGAACCCGTGCAACCTAGATTAAGGGATTAGCTCCTCAACCTTATAAAGTGGTAGCCTCTCTTTCAATTCATCGATGTGGGACACTCACATGTAGGCTTCAACAACTTATGATATTTGGTTGAAAGTTGTATATATATCGAATGATAAAATTATCCGTTATACTTTACTACATACCCGTTCTCTACATTATAGTAACCCCTACTGTCCCACCCAATGAGAAATGTTATTTTTACCCTTTTCAATTTTCTCCTTACAGCACTCAATTGAGTAACCTGGAATTTCTCTAAAAAAAATTGCTTGCATAGTTGATACCAACAAATATGGTATAGCTCAAATCCACCTTCAATTCCCTCTGAGATTTCTATAACTAGTATGTCATGTATGTGTATAATTAAATTGATAATTACACTAACCAAACATAAGGTATGGTTCTTATACCTAAAACTTGCGAACCAAACTCTTGTTAAAGTTGATAACAATTCAAACCTCTAGAATTTCCTCATACCAGACAAAAAAAATTTATATGATGGAATAAAACTTGAATTGAAACATAAGTTTACGTACACTTTGTTTGGATGAGGGAAAACAAAGAAAGTGGGAGGAAATTATTAAAGCGTCAGCTCAACCAAAAGATTAAGTTAATGGTTGGACCACATGAATTATGTACTCTATCACACCCCTTTACACGAGAGCCCGTTGAACTTGAAATGTGGATGCAACACGTGCTCCCCATACCCCGCGTTTAATAATTCCACTTAGAATGGAGGGTGGGATGAGATTCGAACCCGGGACCTTTGTGTCACGCTAGCTCTGATACTATATTAAAGGACCAATTCAACCAAAATCTTAAGCTAATAGTTGAGGCCCAGGAATAGTTTATGTCACACTTTAAGGAGAAATTAAGGCATAAACCATTCCTTAACGTGTGACATAAACTATTAATACTCAAGTAATAAAGATATTAATAATTAAGGTTTTTGCCATTATATTGAATTGAAGATTTTTCTAAATTTAAGTCACACGTTGTATCCTTTATATCAATCTACCCAAGTTTACTAATTTTATTTTGTATTTTCATGTACGGAGTATGTAGTTTGAGACATTACCAATTTAAATTTTAGAAAGCTTATGGAATTACATAAAAGATTAACGGGATTAAACATAAGTTTATCCCTAAAACTCTAAATTATAATTATAGCTTAGTAAATCATAGATTAATTGATTAAAGTTTCTCTCCTATTTTATGAATTTCCAGACCGATATGCATTATCAGCCCTAGTGACCCAAAGCAAAAAATAAATAATATTCGGTAAGTAAATAAATAAATATAGAAGAGAGAGAGATTATATATGAATTTATGATTAGTTGGTCCTTAAATCATGCGAGATGAAAGGCCTACTTCACTGCTGTTATAACTGATTTGAGCTAGTCGCTATTTGCATGACCCAGCTCCCACATGTGATTTAGACATATAGTTTTGCTTGTCGGATCTTTATATTGATCCATCTTCAATAACACGCTATTTATCGTAAAAGTTGGTTGAAATTATTTACTTTGACTCTAAAAATATATATTAACTAAATTGTAAAAAAGACGAAGGAAGTATTTTGATATAGTCTATTATGAGCTATTAATATTTACTTGTCACACATACTAAATCGATACAATGATAAAAAAGTTGGGAGTTTGAACATTCTTAGCAGTGAGTTCATCGTAATGAACCCAAATTATGAAAAAATCTCATAGAAAACTACTCCGTAGTTTAAGTACCATTTAAACCCATTAAACATATTTTTTTTCGAATTACAATTTTCACACTTAAATTTTTTAATCTATATTGGTTAATTTTTAGAATATATAAATTTGAAAAGATTTAATATTTGTTTAGACGTACTATGGGGCTATTGTATTCACAAAGTCACAAGTATGAAGCATATACTTCTCTTCGGTTGAGAGGTTTGTAAACTTAGCAAGTTAGCATTATTGCATTATTATCTTCATCACATATGGAAATAAGTGAGTGTCAATTGTAAATATGACATTATCACACAACCCTAAGATACACTGTATTTCCTCTTTTCCTCAAAGATCACAAATACTATTCATGGTTAAAATTTGGACAATATGAAAATATTAGGTAGCGGGCCAAGTCAAAAAACAAATGAGATTGGAAAGAGAAAGAATTAATCAAAAGATGGTTTGTTAATGGGATAATTAGCCCCGTAAATGGTCTCCACTTGTAAATGATATAACTTGTCAAAAAATATAATAAAGTAGAAGTGACAGATACTTTAAGGAAGGTTCAAATGAGGAAAGTGGCAGGAATTTCAAAGGAACGAAGAGAATAACATAATTTGGTCATCGCCTTGTAAACTGTATGGCTATATTTTTAAGCTAACTCTGTTTTTTTTCTCTTCTACGTTTTTTTTTTTTTTTTTTTGGCTAAGATAAGTTAACTCTTTTTAGTATAAAATTGAATATATTTTTTATGAAATGAACTAATGTTAAAAGAAATGAACTTATTTTTCTAATCTCTGACCCTCATAATTTTTTAGAAAAATACTCTTACGTATGGTGATAGGATTAGCATGAGGATTGATTATTATACGTAGAAATATAATATGGAAGAGAGTTATGGGTGTATAACAAGCTTAATATTGTAAATCTAATCTAAAAATTACGTACGTATAATTTTTTTTTTTTGAAATAAATAATAATTCATTAATAAAGAGTCATACGACATCTACAATAGAGATCAAACTAACAAATACAAATCAATCTTAATCGAATAATATTCAAATTGAATAAAACTACGATCGTTGTATATAAGATCTGACAATGATGAATACCCTCTTCCACATCGTTGTTCTATGCAGCCTTCAACGAGGGGGTCTTTCGATCTGTTGTAATTTTGAAACTGAGCAAAATTTGACCCGATTGATTGTAGTGGTAGAATCAACATCTGCTGCAACCCCATACAAATCTTCATTAACAAATTAAATCTTCCGCTAAAAATAAAACCCTAACCCCAAATTCTCACAAGAAGAGAGATGAAATCCAAAATATGGGTAGATAAAGCCCAATATATGGGTAGTAAAACTCCCTATTAGGGAGAGAGTAGAGATTTATTATTGACATAAAAAAAAAAAAAAAAACTAGTGCAAAGAGGGGAAAGAGGGGCTTACCATAGGCCGAAAAGGCTGGTGGTAGCCCCTAAATCTGAAAAACTAGGGTTTTAGAGAGAGAAGAAAAGAAACCGTATAATTTGATAACCTGTAGTTGATCTAGAAACATCTATAGTCAACCTTGAGCAATAATAATGGGTTATTACTTGCGTACAATTAAATCGTAGAAAATTTAAAAAAAAAAAAAAAATCACATGATAAGAAAATTTTGACTTGACTTATCAATCTATCCCTTTAAAGATGTAGAAGCTCAAATTAGAATAAGAGCACAATTTGACAGGTCCCTAATAGATTCCATTTGATTCTCTTCATGTATTTAATTAATAGCCACAAAATATATTAGATCATCATATTATTCACTTTCACAAATGAAAGGCACACACATAAACAACATAAATGGCCGAGGATAGAACTATATGAGCAAGTATAATGGTGATCATAATTATAATATTAAAGTCAAAAATATTAGTAAAACTTGACAAAGCCAATCAAAGTGGGCCCTAACAACCTTGATTTGTTTTGCTAATTTTAGATAGATTAGATGCTATAATGTGAAGGTTGCTTTCACTAACAAGCTAATATAATTTATCTTTAAATTTGGATAAGAATTTGTTTCGATTTTAAGCATTGATGTAGCCAACTACACCAAAAGATGTGTTGCCTTCTCAATTCTCAAAAAAAAAAAAAAATAATAATAATAAAAAAAAAAACTTTTTACATTGTATACTAGATTGTATTTATACAGTTATACGTAGGTTGGTTTTTTTTTTTTTTTTTTTTTTTTTTGTNTTTTATGTTGGTGTCATCACAAATGACGCAATTGTACACTACATTAGGCTTAAAATATGTCTCTAATTAATTAATTATGTTGTGTTATGTTCCTTAAGATAATTGATGAGTGTGTTAATTTAATTCATAAAGTAAGTACTCCATATGAGAATAATATATTTGATAACTTTCTTGAATTCCGAACATTACTCTTACTCTTTGTGATTGTCTACTTTACTCAATAGCTCGAACACTACGCTTGTTATAGTGATATTTTGAATTTGTAATTACAGACTTGTATGCGTTGTCTCCTCATAATTCATTTCATGATTAAGGAATAATAAGTTTAGGGGTAAATAAATGAGTTATTATTCTAGGATGATGGGCCAAGTCATTGGTTGTGAGTTACTTTTATGGGAACAGATATATTAAGTTATTATTATTATTATTATTTTTTGGTAAATCCTATTGGCGGGCATATCAGACAATGGACATATCGAGAACTTGCATTTTAAACAAGTTACAGGCTCCTAGGTTGCACGGGTTTAAAAACGGGGTCAAAAACGGAGACGAAAAACGGCAAAATCAAAATTTCTAAAAACGGGGACGGCAAAGAATCGACAATTAAAAAATCACAAAATAATTTAAAATGCAATAGTCTTCAATATTTTAATGTAACAATAACATAATAGTTAATTCATAAAACCTTAAAGTACAACATTATCTTAAAGTACAACATTATCATTAATCGATTCGTGGTCGTCGTAGTCTCCCTCAAACTCGACGTCGTTCGTTCAAACTTCATCATGAATACAGTCCAAGTCGTTGTCGCCTGACCCTTTTTATTTGATGATTTGATGAATGTCGAGTGAAGAGAAAAACAAATAATGAATGTTGAGGGAAGAAGTCAGACTAAAAGAGATAAATGTTGATTGAACAATTAGAGAGAATTGAAAGAGACTAAAGCAGTAAAAAACTCAGTGAAGTAAAAGGAATGAAAGAGATGGAGAATTGAAGAGGACTAGAGGAGTAACTGAGTAACAACGTCAGTGAAATAGTTTGTCAAACAATGAACCCTAGACTTTGGTTTTGAGTGGTATATTAATAATGTTGGGCCTTGGACACTTATTTGCATTTTGACTTTTAAGGCTGGGAACTTCTATTTTGTATCTAAGCCGACCCCGCTCAATTGGTGCCGACCCCGGGACGTTTTTCAGGCGTCCCCGTCCCCGGAACGACCCCTGTACGGATTCGCTAAGTTCCCAAAGGTACCCATGCTTCATAGACAGGCTCCATTTGTTTTTTTTATACGCTTTGACTTGTACATATGTTAATGCACTTGCTTAGCTTTAAATATCTTTTGTTGTACGGAGTATATATGTAAAAATTATACTAATTGGATATTAACAATGTACTCATTGAAACAAATCAAGCAAGACCTCATGTGACCATATCTATCGATATAGTATATTAAAAGGTGTTCTTGATTTGTATACTATATAATTGATTTTACAAACTCAACTAATTATTATTGTTGTATTAAGTATTCCCATATATCATATATAATGTTCTAATGATTGAACAGGCTATCGCACACCTATCAAAAGTAAACCAAACGACACTAACTAATGTAGCTAGGGTAGTAAGGATCGAATCCTCAGGGAAGCAGTTAAACTCTATTAGTTCTAAAAAGCTTAAACTGTGTNGAAAAGCATAAGTTGTTTCTGCCTAGAGAACCGTGCCTCCTGTACCCAAGTTGGGCTTACAAAGCCTAAGTACGAAGGAAATAAAAGAAAAACAAAAAGTCGGGAAAAATCGTCTGATGCGGGCGCATAGGAGGTTTATGCGCCCGCATCAGACCTCCAGAATGCCCTTTCAGCTGAAATCCTCTTTAAATGCGCCCGCATGTATGCTTTATGCGCCCGCATAAGAACGTCAGAAGCTTTATTTTGCTTTCTTTTCTTCTTATTTCTTCATAAGTTCTTTAAGACTTGTTTTGTATTTCTTAGCACGCATTTCCATGCATCTTCATTCTTATCCCGTCTAAGCTTTCCGGCTTCGTTCCGAGCCTCGGTTTTCGTGCCTGAAATTACAAAACATACCAAAACCGAGCATAACAACCGTGGATGATAAAAATCAACTAAAATGCTCTAAAATTGCCGGAAATTAATCAAACTTGACGAGACACTTCAAATTAGCTAAAGAACATCGAATGAGCTAAAATAAAGCCAGATTAACAACTTCTAGGCATAAAATTGACTCGAAGCAAGGGGAAAAACACTATAAAAACCACACATATCAATGATCGAACTTCATTTTTCATTAGTTAGGCCCTGTTCTTTTGGAATGAAATGGAGCAAAGTTGAACTAAACTGAACTGAATTGAATTGAACTGAATTGAACTGAATTGAGCTGAACTGAACTGAAGTGTACTAAAATGAAGTAGTATTTATAATGGAGAAGAGTTGAATTGAACTGAGCTGAAGTGCAAAAAAATTAAGTCCAAAAGAACAAGGCCTTAATAGGCAAAAAATTTTTTTTTTAATAAAATATTGCCCGAGCAATGCCCAGACCATATACTAACTATGTTTTATATAGTGAGAGTAACTTAAAAGACTCTGTTATCTTATAAATGGTATCAAGGTTGCAAATATATCATGTTTTAATTTATAACAATTAAACTTTTTACATAATTTGTATGCTACTTCTGATTGGCTACATTTCTTAAAGTACAAATTATAGTATTAAAAATCCAAATGTTATTATTTTATGGTGTTGGTTAAGTGTCAAAATAAAGATGTTGCCTTTGTCTTAATTCATAATCTTCTTGTATTAGCTTTCTAAAATCTACATTCCCAGGGTGAGTTCTATTAACTTCAATTGCACAAAATTGAACTACTCCTAATTAAAATCTATCATAATCATAAAATCTAATAAATATATTTTGTAGTTGTAAAATGTACTTGGATCCTAATTAAACCTATAAAATAATAGGCAACCCTAACATGCCCTAGCCCCCCACTACTTCATGGCCGTGAATTTGTAATGTTTGAGAATTAACATCAATACTTTTTGTTTTGCAAGTTGATTTGGATTAATGGTTTATATAACTAGTTAGAATCTTTTGTTTAATTTGTTCATATAATAATTATTCATTAATTCATGTCGAACAAGCTAGCTTACCTTATTGAACTCTTAACAATTACTCACTCCATTTCTAAATGTTTGACACGTTTGAAATTTTACACTATTTATAAGATGAAAGAATATATTAAATTATTTTCAATCTATAAAACATAATATTGTCATATGAGGTCTTGTTTGATTTGTCTTAATGAATACATTATTAATATTTAATTATTATAATTTTTGTATATACACAATAAAAGAGATTTAATATCAAATAAATGCATTATCATATGTGCAAATCAAAAAACGGGGGAGTAATGTTCAAAATCAAACAATAAAACATTACTAAGTCACGTATTTCACTACTCTTTAAGGCCCTTCATTCTACTCCAATAATAATAATAAAAAAAAGAGGAATCCACATACGTAACCTTGATTTCGAGCTAGATAACATTGTCATGAGTCCGAATGACAATACAAAACCGTGTTGCGAGAAAGTAGATAATTTTGCCCAACTAAGATACTTATAAATGAAATCCTGTCCAACAACCCCAACATCTTCATCACGAAATTTTGTATAGGCCCTAAAGCTATCCCTAGCTCAAGCCCGAGTTTAAGCCCAAATAAAGTATCTTATTTGAGAAGTACATACATGATACATCTATATATTGAGAAATGATCCATTTTAACTTTCTTTGAGTTGAATTTACATGGTTCATTCGTTTCATATAACTAGTTGAAAGCATGCGCGCTACGCGCACGGTGTTTCAAATGTTTAATTCATAGTTGTTTGTTGTAAATTTCGAAAACTTTGAGTTGAATTTATTGGATATTAAAAAAAGGGGATAGTAAAAGTAGTTAGAGCAAAGTGTCGCCTAATGCCACATACATCGATGCATAAAATAGTGTCTCAATAGGTGTTAATATCACAATGTTTTCCATGAAAGCAATTGAGATATGAACTTGCCTTATAGTAAACATTACATACCTAAATTATTTTCATATTGACGCAATGACGCCTACTTGATACTTACATATAATTATTTCTACTATGGTGTAATAAACTCATAATTCAGATCATGATTAAACCCAAGTCAACTTCTGAGATTATACAATCAAAACCAATCTCATCTAAACTAAAAAAAAACACAATTGGAAAACAAGGGGAAGCTAAGTACTCACAAGAATAAACTAAACAAAGCAAAAATTCATTAATTAGGATCACAAAAGCTGCAAAATCAAAACATTTTCAATAGCATTCAGTGATGAATTTCTTTAGGTGATTGATTTGTGAACTATAAAGGTGAATAAAAAGGTGAGTACAAGCAGAAGTAGAGGAGAGTCTATGTGAATAAAGGTGAATTATGATGTTCATAATTTTGATGCTAAATGTAATTTCAAATCCTAATTGAGTGTAAAAGTAAACATACACAGGGATTAAGTGTTCTAGTGAACATGAGAGTAAAAAAAGCTATATCTACCTTGTTTTCCTTTAGTGCCTATTACTTTCTATTATAATTGTGGAACCAAGTGTAGTTACAATGGAGCTCCAACCAAACCAAACAGTACTTCCTTCTACAATAGTCAAACTATAAACCAATTATAGAATTTTGATTACCAATATATGATTAGACAAAATCAATGTCACCTAATTAATCAAAATCATATGCAATTCAAATAAATAGATGATTAATTAGTAAACATGGCTTCAACATGGATTACAAATAAAATAAATCAAATTACTAATAATCTACGAATTCGTGATTATGCGAATTTGTGATTAATAATATTAATTAGGGGATTTAAAGCCACCTACGAAAATCACTTAGGATTAAAAAATTGCTTATGTTGTCAATCATAATGGAAACACATATTATTATGACTATTGTTGATTAATTCTAATTAATCAATTGCAAATTCAAATAAATAGTATTATGATGTGTAATTTAAATTTCAATTGCAAATACTGATGTGTAGATCAATCAATGTCAAATAATTAATCAAAATCAAATGCAATCCAAATAAACACTATTTCAATTCTATTACCATTTTGGGTTTTTCAATTCAATTATCATTTTGATTTTGAGGAGAGGAAAAGAAGAATAAATACATGCAGAAACTCTGATTAATCAACTGCAAAATCAAATAAGCAGATGATTAGTTATAAAATTTTTATTACCAATTTCTGATTTCTGATTAATCAATGTTAACCAATTAACCATAATATAATCAAAGTCAATCAAAATCAAATGCAATCGAAATAAAAACTATTTCAGGGGAGAGCAAATTGTGATTCTCAGGTTAGTGATTTATATGCTAAAAAAATTCCAGAAAAATTATTTTATAAAAATATATCATTGTTAGTGGAGGAAGAAAATAATTGCATTCTTCTATAGGGGCGTATCCTTTGGGCCATGTCATTATTAGTGGAGGAAGATTATCTAATAAAAAAATATCATTATTAGTGGAGGAACAAATCATAAACATTAATCATCTAGCTCATCTAGTGGTATCCTTAATATCTAGTGGAGGAAGACTCATATCTCTTTCTTATTACTGAAACGCCTGTATGCTTGTGGTATCCTTGATAACTATGTTGACAACACCATTCTTGGATTTTTCGTTTTCCACCTTCGCCACAATACAAAGCCCATACCATTTTTCTTTTGAGGAGAGGAGAGGTGAGGAGAAGAAGGTATACATACAGCAAGTAGGAAAAGGTCGCAAAACAGGATGTAAATGAGCACCAATTTTACTTTAATTGAGAAATTAGAGATAAGAGAATACATGCATTAACAGAGGAAAGGGTCGCACTGACTTGCATAGATGAGCAGCAACTTTCTTCCGGTAAAGGGTCGCTAAAGGAAGTAGATGAGCACCATTTTTTCCTCTTGTTAGAGGTACATGCAACACCATATTTCCCTTGAGAGTACATGCAACACCATATTTCCATTGAGAGAGGAAAGGGTCGCAGGGATGACAACCATTTTCTCCTCTCAAAGATACATGCAACACAAAAGTGCTTTACATATCTTTCCTATGATAACATTCTAATTAAACACCATTTTTTTTTCCTCTTAGATTAGAGGTACATGCAACCTCATATTTTCCTTGAGAGAAGAAAGGGTCACATGAGGAGAGTTAGATGAAGGTAGAGCCAAGGTGAGGTGGAGAGAAAGAGACACATGGAGGAAATGAAGCAAACACACATGCATAATGAGGCCCACACTAAATACATGGCATAACACCTCAACATCAAACACTATTCAACTATTCACATGAATAGTGTTTGACATTGAGGTTTTTTAATAAGTAAAGAATATAGATAGATGAATAGTTAAGGATATGAAGATGAGCGGTTGAGATTGAATGGGGGTGAGAAAAGGAGATAAACGGCCGAGATTGAAGACATGTGTGAGTGAAGCATGTGAAGCACTATTCAACTATTCATTTGAATAGTTAAGGATTGGTGCTTTTTAATATGTATAGATTATCAGGTATACTTTTTATTTTAAAAAATAATAAAAAAAAAGCAAGGAAAGTTTTCAAAAGCTACACAAACTCTTTTCTAAATCTTATCATTATATTTTACGGTAACTTACAATTTTTTTTTTGTGTGTGTGTGTGTTACGGAGCCACCACAGCAGTAATGAGATTCGATCTTAAGATTACCAGGAATTAGGAGAGAGGTTTTAGTCGGCCACTTGTGCTACCCCTCACTCTCTCGGTAACGTACAATGTTAGTAATATGTTTGTTGTCTATTACCTAGGTTTTTTCATTATACTAGTTGGTTCACCGCGTATGTTGCGCGCAATGTCCCAAAATGACAATAAAAGCCATTTGTATATGGGTTCCATATGTAAATAGTCCATGATGAGACAAAATACGTTACATGATTCATAGCACAATTGTTAATGCAAATCCATGACATAGGAAATATTACTCCCTCCGTTCCTAAATGTTTGATATGTTTGGAATCTAACACTATTTATAAGATGAGAGAATCTCTTAAATTACTTTCAATGTATATAACAAAATATAGTCATATGAGGTCTTGTTTAATTCGTCTTACTGATTACATTGTTAATATACAGTTATTATAATTTTTACATATATACACAACAAAAGATATTTAAGGTCAAATAGGTGCATTGGCATATGTGCAAGTCAAAGCATAACAAACAATTAGGAATGGAGGGAGTAGTAATTTATGCATCTAATGGAGTTCCTTTCAAGTACACATATCACAAAAAATGGAGTTAAAACATCATGTAAGACAATAACAAGGATTCCTAGGAGAACGACATAACATTAGATCTAGGAATAGTGCTGCTAATTGATGATTAGGGAGTGAAGGTTTCTAGTACTATATTACCAAGGCAATAATAGGGACTCATTGATCTGCTGAGTATGTCTACTCAAACGCTATCTCCTTAACAATCCAGTTCAGTATGCGGCTAGTGGTGAGGGACAAAGCCAGACCAATTTGAATATAGATCGGTTTTTCGCGAGATTCATGCATCTTTGCTTCCATAGGTTTCTGGTCATCCTTTGTCATTTTAGCAAAGACAATAAATATAAATGTAGATCAATTTGAATATATAGTAATCAAAGTGTCTTTAACCAGGTTATTTGTTGTTCATTAAACTACTGAAGTTATAGCAGTTGAAATCATGAAAGGAATGATTCAATTGTTTTCTCAAAACCATAACAAACAGAAAAGAAAAATTCAATGTTGGTTCAATATGTTCTTTAAAACTGTTGATGATTTTGTTGTGCATGATGTTGTATGTGTATGTGTATGTGTATGTGTATGTGTATGTGTATGTGTATGTGTATGTGTGTATGTAAAAGATTATGATAGCATGAATAAATCAACCAAATGTAAACAATGTGTGGGTGTTTGTTGTAGGGTCTACTTGTTTAGTTAACAAGACTAATTTTTGCTAAATAGAGTACTGAAGTAATGATGTAATAAAATCAATATTTTTACCTTTTGTTTAAGGGACAAAATATCAGCGCATGTGATGCCAGTGAGTTGTTCTACTTCTTTGCTGAATATAGTAATTTCAATTTCTTCAGTGCCATCAGTTACGGTAACCTTAAATGTACGTACAATTGATAGTGCAATAAAATAATAATAAGGAATTGTAGTAACATGTAGGAAAACTAGAGGTTATTAACCCCTTCAAAATATAATGAAGCCTTAACAAGCACAAGGTAATATGGTGATTTAATGGTAAACAACACTTAGCAAGAGCAAAAAGAAAGAACCAAGTAAACCATCAAGCAAATATAGAGAGCCTATTTAGAGACTCTAAAAAAGAGGCTAATGATTACCTTGTACATACATGCATGCATCCATAATCCTATGAGGTGGCACTGGAGAAGATGTAGTAGGGTATAATATTAGAAAAAATAAACCAGCATAGCTTCCTCAAAGAAAGAGTGTAGATGGTGACATCATTGTTTATTTTATGTTTTCCCATAAACTATACAGTACTGTCATTGTACTTACATACTTCCTATACCCAGGAAGAGTGGAGGGTGGAAGCTAGGCAATAATACATGGGCCTTGATTTTCAGGGCCTTAAAGTTGTTATCTATCTTTTGGGCTGCAAGGCTAACCACAGCCCAACACCAAAAAGGGGGGAGGGAAGGCAGTGGGTTAATTGTCTGTTAGGGTAGTTGATTATTAGAGGCGATTAATAAGCACTAAAGCATGAGGTAAGTAAATAAAAATGTATGTTAATCAAACTTATGGGTGGTTAATAAAACTCATTGGGAGGATAACAAATACATATTACTGCTAATCCCTAATCATTAACATTCAAATTAATCTTATCCTGAAGTGTCAACATTTATCCACTTTAATTGTCAGTATTGCTTAGTTTCAACCTTCAACATCTTCAATTTAAATTTATCAGCTTTATCCAATTCAAGTTAGTTTATTTCGTCACCATGCAATTATCGATTTTAATTAATCCTAGAATAATTTTGCTATAACATCTTCAATTTAAATTTATGGAAATTTTCCAATTCTATTTAGCTGAATTCGGCAATAACTTCTACATTTAAATTTAAAGTTCTATCTAAATTTTCTAGGCTATCCTAATCCAATTCAAGTTAATTGAATTCGACAACCCACAAATTTCGCTCTAAATTTAGCTACATGAAGTTGGCTAGGTCCAACAAAATGCAATTCCAATTTAATTGAATCTCATTCAAACATCAATGACAAAGGACATGAATACAATACTTTCGTAGTTGTCACAGCTTGAATGATCTAAAGACATACATGTACTAAAAGACATAATTCAAACGAGCTTGAAATCACAAAAGTTAAGGAATTGAAAACAAAATTTAAGCATTCCAAAGTGAACTGAAAAGCGGAAACTAAGAACACAAATTAAAGAGATTAAAACATCAAAATAACAAAAAACATAAATCACCTCGGAATTATAAAAACAACAACAAAAAATCCAAATTGTAATTATTATAATAACAACATCCCATCCATGCGAATCTGAAAATTTTAAAACCCAAATAATAATTTCGAAATTACAAAAATCCAAATTATAATTAAAATTCTAAAATAATTTGCAAAACAAAACAACAATAGCAGCAACAACAACAACTAAAACATTCCTCGAAAACAAATTTAGTTAATCATTATTATTGAGCTAAACATATCCAAAACAAAATTAGTTAAAAAGAATAAATCAATAACCCTCACATCTTTAATCATTAATTAATAATCAATCTAAACCCGAACTTTCTTATCTTAAGTTGAATCTATCAATATTAATATAATAATGTATGATTCAACTTGCTTCAAACTTATGTCATCATCCTCCAACTAATTCAACAAATTGTATATTTTCCTAATTGGATAAAATTTCAACGTAATCCGTGTGCATAATTGACGTGTGCTAACTTTTATTCATTTTTGTCCTTATGTACGTTTAAGTCAAGGTAATTGAATATTTATACTTCCTCCGTTTCTAATTGTTTGATACGTTTTTATTTGACTTGTACATATGTCAATGTATTTGTTTGACCTTAATATAAATAATGTACTTATTAAGACCAATCAAACAAGACCCTATATGATTATATTATGTTTAATATATTGAAAGTTATTTAAAAGATTTTCTCATTTTATGAATAGTGTAACATTCCAAACGTATCAAACATTTAAAAAAAGAGGGAGTACTAGTTTGATGACGAAGATCATTGCAACAACTAGTGTTTCCTAAGATGTTATCAACAACTAATGATGAATTACAACCGCATAATAATTACAATAAATTTATGTTAATGTCAATGAGCGTATTATGTACATTAACTTTCCTCAAGAAGGTGCTTCGTGTACTAAAAATGGAGAAATCTAGAGATTGCTTACGAACTTAGGACACGTATGTAAGCACATAATAACTATCAACCAATAGGGTTTTTACAAGAGGGGAAAGTATCAAAATGGGTCCCCCATATAAGACAAATGAATGGACTAATTATGTTGACTTTTCCTTTCAATATTGAAGCATTTTCCTATTTTTAATTACTCGTATATGCATTTTTGGACTTAGCTCCAACAATGTTAATAACTTATTTTGAGTGGAGTAGTGATCAACGGAGAGTGGGGACTCATTGAATTTGAAAGTGAAAAATTAAAGGAACAAATGCGTACGTAGATCTCAAGTGAAGGGGATTATTGCACCCCTCAAAAAAAAAAAAAAATTATAAGGTTTGAACACATAATAGTATATATAGCAAGTCATGCATTAGGTTAATTAATGACTATCAACTTTTTTTTTTTGTAGCGGATATATGTTACATAAACAATCCAACTAATTGTAAATATTTTGATGCACTACAAAAAGGGATATTAAGTTAATATTTGTCAGAAACATATTATGTTTATATGGTGGCATTTTTGTAATTTTTGATGTAGTATAAGGGTAATATTTTTAAGGATATATAACAAGTATTTGAAACTTGTACAATAAAAAGACGAAAATACCCCCAATATTTATTTAGTTATGTTTCTAACAAATATTAACCAACAATTCCCCTTAGAAAAATATCTTTTGTTTTATATACATAAAAACTATAGTAATTGAATATTATTAACGTACTCAATCAGACGAATCAACAACACCCGACATCACTATATTATGTTTTATATATTGAAAGTAATTTAAAGATTCTCCCATCTTCTTATAAAATGTCAAGATTCTAAACGTACCAAATAAACAAGAACGGAGGGTGTATATACCAACTACTACGCTGTTTTAGATTACATATATTATTACTTCGTATTATGCATCTTAAACATAATTCTAAGTTCTAATCATCATGGGGTGCCCGCATATTTAAACTTCACTAAAATAATAATAATAATAATAATAATAATAATAATAATAATGTGATCGCTAAGTCGACTTTAAACATCTACAAAAATGAAATAGTATGGTGTAATTTCCCATACTAATTGGCATAATTAGTTTCAGAAAAATGAAATAGTATATTAGTATGGTGTAATTTCCTATACTAATTGGCATAACTAGTTACGGAGTACATACAAAACTTATTAATCTGGATTAAATTTGGTCAAAGGTGCAGTGGTCCATAATAATAATAATAATAATTTTTTTTTTTTTCATACAATTATACAAATCATGTGGGATATAATTATATAAAAAGAATTCAACAATAATCCAGCTGTTGGGGTCAATTACATTATGGGGCTGGTATTTACCTAAACTTGACATAAGATTAACAGTTGGGGACACGTGGAAGGTGATGAAGTATGAATTCGTGTGTATATTTGTAAATTTATAGCCGCCATAATTTGAACCGTTGCTCTGAAGTCTTAAACTATGTGCTGTATGCCTGTAATTCTGTAAATATACCTTTGGAATCTAAGATATTAAAGCATCTACATTTTGACTGGAAAAGCTAAGTTGCTAATCCATTAATATCTATGCTTTTTTTAAAACCAAAAATATTGGATTTTTTTTAGTCATATATCTAGTCTATGCACTATCAGTAAATGATTAGAGACCTGGGCATCCTATGTTTCGTGGAAGTATATATAGTGCATTTTTAGCCCCCAATAGATTAGTTTGGTTATTTACAAAAAAAAAAAAAAAAACATTCAAGTTAGAAACATGTATTTTTAAGTTAAAATAGATATTTTTCAAGTTACAAAACTTTTTATCTAATCATGGTACGAAATTTTCAAGTTATAAAATTGATTTTAAACTTAAGTTAAGATCGAGATATATGTTTTCAAGTTAGAATGCTAAGTTTCAAGTCATTAAAAAATACAACTATACTCTAGGCCAGCTATGCTCTTGGCATATTACAGCTCGTTTTTATCCATCGTTGAGAGAATGACATTTTAAAGGTTATGTCAATAAGGAAACCTTATCTTTATTTACTTGTTTGGTGTTTAGCTCTTTCTTACAAGTGTCATTCATTAAAGTTAGCCCATGATACAAGTTATTCAAAACTCAAATTAAAGTTATGAACCAAGCTCCGAACCTAGACATTTAAGTTTTCTTGCTCATTTTTATCAATGTGATATACTCACATGCTATTCGAGGAAAGCTACATTAGTTTTAGCAATGTTAGCAGAGTTCGTTGGTTACATTCTCAAAATTTTGGCAGGAGGAAGGTGTAGAGCTTATTAGATACAATTGTTATCAACTCATCACTTGGTGAGGAGAAATTCACTTATCCAGTTTTAAAACATGTCCATAACATTCAATTATAAATTTAGACTTTTGATTGAGTTGATTTATCAATATAATATCAACGCCATTGTAACAAGAAGTGAAGGTCGGCCACAATTTTAAATTTCATTTACCCTTATTTTAAAGTGGAATGTTAAACACAGAGAAGAGTGGGGGCCATACCGCAATCTCACTTCTTCAAACCCTACACATTTGGGAGAATGCTTTGTTTTTTAATTAGAATGCTAAGGTCTCAATTAAGTAATGGACTAGCGTTTTCTCGTAGTATCATATACCATAAAATGAAATAGCTCAATGGATATATGGTAAAGTCATCAATTCATCATATTACGCCATTGAATACGTAACGAAGGATGAATATTAGGTCACCATCGTGATTTGATTCTTTAGCTTTCCATTTTACAGAAACGGTGAATATCACAAACTCCTAGGGGGCGGAGTATCTCATACATATATTTGCAATTCTTACGGAAGTTGTTATGAAGAAAGAATCCCTTGGCTAAAAGAATAGTATAGCATCTTCCATTTCAGTATTTTTCATACTTATTAAAACTTATTAAATTTCAATAATTTCCGTCCAAATTCCGCCACTAAGTGATCATACTTATTTAAATTTCAATTCATTCAAATTCCACCGCTAAGTGATCATATGGAGTATTTGATTTCAATAAGTACATAATTGTTGTTTATTTTATATATTTCGAGTTATATTAATTTCCATTCCTAGCATAATACAAATAATATAAGGGTAATATAATGTGATCCAACTTTTTATTAAATTCAGAATTTTGCTACAAAATTACACATTATTTGACATAATAAATACTCAATGTAACATTTTATTTTCATTTAAAACTTCTTATATATAATCCAAGAACTATATATATCATTATTATAATATAAAGCCAACAAAATAACAAACAATTTATGCAACAATGCAAGTATTTGAAGCTAAAAATTAAAGAGAATTCGGCGCCCAATTTTGGCGTTACATTTATCAATTTCATCACATTGTACATTGAACCTTATACCCCTCTTGCCAAACTAGACAAAAAAATTGACAATCCTCCTTCTTATCTTTCCGTTACACACCCCTAACAACAAAAATAATTAATTAAACACTACTCTTCTTTTTTGGCCCTTTATTTTGTATCTTCCCAAAACTTAGCCCAACAAATGAGAGATATTTACACCGAATGCCCTCTCAAGACTTTCCCCCCAATTTCCTTGACCGAGAACTAATTTTGGCATTCTTTGAATCAGTTTCAATTTCTATACCTTTCGTTGCAAGTAGAGCATACAAAATTGTGCTCTTCGCCACGAATTCTAATCAATATTTAGAATGCCAAAATTACATTTCAATGTCGACTATTCAATTAAAATTATTTTAATTTCCCTATAGTCTATTGTCTATAACCAAACTCGTACCCCGATAACTGATTCGGGTGACCAATACCAAATAAGTCCATTGAGTTGTTGTAATTTTGAGGGAACATGTTCACATTTTGATTAAGGTAAGCTGGATTAACTTGTTGACTTGAAATTCCACTTTGGACCTCCTCATCAACCAACCTCGTGGCACGAATTTTGTTATCCACGGACGACTCCACTTGTGACAAAGGTGGCAATGAAGGGACAAACATGTCATTCCCATTGTTATTTACTTGACCCGATTGATGAGGCTGGGTTGACCCGGCAAACGAGTACTCGGGCACGGATGTCAACCTGGCTAACAAAGCCCAGTCAAAACTACCCGACCCAAGTTGTTGAAGGTTAAACTTGTCATTTTGCGGCTGCTGCTGATGTTGTTGTTGTTGTTGGACCACATTATTATTGCCTCTATTATTCTTCAATGAGTTCATACGTGGCAGCGCAAATGAACGGTCGTCAATCTCCGGTAAAGACTCCAACACATCATCAAGATGTGAAGATGACGACGATGATGATCCACCTGTGCTGTGCTCTCTACTTGTTGTAGGTTTCACGGCAGCGGAATTTTTCTTGTAGATTCTACATAGTACCCAGTCATCCAACTGATCACCAAAATATAAAATAAAAAGGGGTTAGACCACAAGTTATTATTTAAAAATAATATATTATAGGAATGGATGACAAAATCACGCGTTAGCAACCTTAGAGCTACCAGTTTTGCGATTGTGTTCAGTAAGACGGTACTCGTGCATAATCCAATTAGTTTTAGTACCCTTAGGCGCTTTACCAACGTAAAACACAAGTGCCTTCTTAATTCCAACTTTCCTTCCTTGTGTTGTAATGATCTTATCTGTTCCAGTGGCCTTCCAATAACCCGACCCGGCAACTCTGTTGGGCCGTGACCCGTTTGGGTATTTTCTATCCCTAGGACTGAAAAAATACCATTCTTTTTCCCCAAACATCGCCTTACCTAAATCATACAATTCTCACATGCATTAGTACCAAAATTAAATAATGAACACTTACAAAATAAAATCAAATGAATGAGTGGAGTACTCACTTGGTAAAACCCAAGGATCAAATTTATACAAATCAATTTCAGCAATGATTTGAAGAGAAAACTGATGACCGGCAACTTTGCGGCATAAGTATTGAACGAGAAGTTCTTCATCAGTCGGGAAAAATCGAAAACCGGGTGGTAAGCTCAATTGAGCTAGAGGGTCTTTCTCTTGTATACCCATATTTTGTTTTAAATGACAAAAATATAATGAAATGATCAAAATATGATTATTAAAGTAATAATATTTCAAATTGCCAATTGTTCAAGCTTAGCAAGGATGGCGGTCGATATTTATATAGGATTTAAGTGAGGGAAATAATAAAGAAGGGATAAGTACGGTATGTCCTTGTCTTACCGCTTTAGTAAAAGGTTAAAAGAATCACCGTTTATATGTTGCCACGTGTTACTGCCCATAACTTTTAATTAAGGGTTTAGATTCATTTCATTTATAAGTCGGCCTTATCTGAAGAATGGAGTTTTGGAAAATAAATAAATAAATAAAAAAAAACGAGTATTTTGTTGAGTCATTACTCTATTTTGAAGGACACGTGTCGGTTGTAATGAAAATGAGGTTCTAGAAGGATTTTCGGGTTGAGGTTTATTTTTCATGTGTGCAGTAATCCACGTCGGCTGATAGGGAGGGAAATGTACTATAAACTCTATGCCACATGCTCTCACGTGTTTGTGCTAATTGGCTATATATATATATATGGTGGGGTGATTCTTTTCGTTAGTCGAGGATTAAAGATTTCTCATTTTAAATTCAGTTCAGTTCAATTTAATTTCAATCAATTCAGTTCATTTCTTCTTTCTTCTATATATCATAATAAAAGCTTTTAATTCAGTTTATTTATTTTCAATTGGAGTAAACATACCCTAATTATGATTATGATACAAAACTATCCAAAATTATTACAGTGAATCTATTAATATAATCACTAACAAATACTTTAGTTTGAGGTGATCTGAATATTAAAAAAAATATTACTTTGTGATTTCTGGAGTATTTTTGCCTTTTCTTTTGAAGTAATTAAATGATCAAATTGGTTATACCATAAAATGTACAAAAGTAGAGGAGTACACAGGAAGCATAATGAGAAGTTTCGATATTATACTTTTGATTATTGTTCTAACTGCATCTACTGATCTACATTTGAATAAAGTTCACTTGATCATAACACAATTGTACAATTTAGATGATTTTGCGTTGACACGATTTTATATTTTTAAGTTTTAACATGTCAATGATAAGAGCCAAATTCACTCAATTGTAAGGCCTTAGCTTACTAACAATAATAGATAAAATAAGAAATTTAAAAACTTGATTGTTTAACTTAGCACAAAAATGTCAAACTGTCAATGAATCAAACTTTCCCCTTAAATATAGGACAAGAGTTTTACGGGAGTCAAATAATCATGCTCACTTTAGGATTTAGACATGTGTAATTAATCATATTGACGTGATACACTTTCTTTAGAAATGAATAGTCAGCTGAATACGTATACGACATAACTCGATCCAATTTCTAGTTCACCGTAACTATTATAGCTTAATTAAGTCCAAGGGAGACGTACAAGTGTAATGATAGCTCAAGGTAAGATAATAACACGTTAGCAAGAAAATAGAAAAAGAATATGAAAGTTAGGATAGATGGAAAAAAGGTTAGCTTTTTATAAAAGTAATACGATTTTATTTTCAATTTTTGGTAGTTTCTTTTACTCTTTAACTTGTTTGAGCTGGAGAGATCGCCATCTTTCCAAGTGTAGCATTAATCTCATTTTTGTCTTTTTTCTGCTTTTATATTTTTCATTAACGACTAATTACAAAGCACAAAACTAATATCATGATATTTTTATAAAATTAANCAGTTCAATTTAATTTCAATCAATTCAGTTCATTTCTTCTTTCTTCTATATATCATAATAAAAGCTTTTAATTCAGTTTATTTATTTTCAATTGGAGTAAACATACCCTAATTATGATTATGATACAAAACTATCCAAAATTATTACAGTGAATCTATTAATATAATCACTAACAAATACTTTAGTTTGAGGTGATCTGAATATTAAAAAAAATATTACTTTGTGATTTCTGGAGTATTTTTGCCTTTTCTTTTGAAGTAATTAAATGATCAAATTGGTTATACCATAAAATGTACAAAAGTAGAGGAGTACACAGGAAGCATAATGAGAAGTTTCGATATTATACTTTTGATTATTGTTCTAACTGCATCTACTGATCTACATTTGAATAAAGTTCACTTGATCATAACACAATTGTACAATTTAGATGATTTTGCGTTGACACGATTTTATATTTTTAAGTTTTAACATGTCAATGATAAGAGCCAAATTCACTCAATTGTAAGGCCTTAGCTTACTAACAATAATAGATAAAATAAGAAATTTAAAAACTTGATTGTTTAACTTAGCACAAAAATGTCAAACTGTCAATGAATCAAACTTTCCCCTTAAATATAGGACAAGAGTTTTACGGGAGTCAAATAATCATGCTCACTTTAGGATTTAGACATGTGTAATTAATCATATTGACGTGATACACTTTCTTTAGAAATGAATAGTCAGCTGAATACGTATACGACATAACTCGATCCAATTTCTAGTTCACCGTAACTATTATAGCTTAATTAAGTCCAAGGGAGACGTACAAGTGTAATGATAGCTCAAGGTAAGATAATAACACGTTAGCAAGAAAATAGAAAAAGAATATGAAAGTTAGGATAGATGGAAAAAAGGTTAGCTTTTTATAAAAGTAATACGATTTTATTTTCAATTTTTGGTAGTTTCTTTTACTCTTTAACTTGTTTGAGCTGGAGAGATCGCCATCTTTCCAAGTGTAGCATTAATCTCATTTTTGTCTTTTTTCTGCTTTTATATTTTTCATTAACGACTAATTACAAAGCACAAAACTAATATCATGATATTTTTATAAAATTAATTTTAGATTTTAGGTCAAAAGTCCAAAACCTGGACACTTCTGTTTGATTATTATTGTACATGGAAAATTGATTTTTTTTTTTTTTTTAATATTATTAAAAATGTACATGGTGTGTGTAGGATTTAAAAGGAGAATGATCCAAAATAATGGACGTCATTTTCATTATTTGTTGTTTTATATGATCGCAGAATTTGGAAATTATATGTGCCACGTGTTAAGTTAATTATTTTTCGTTTTGAGAAATTTGGACGGTTTGATCAATGATTTGTTGTCTAATGTTGTCATGTGGGCCTTCTATATATGTGTTACATATCTTCCATATTTTGCACTAACTAGTAACTCCAGTGTCTTTTTATGTGAGTGTGTAGATGCACCTGTACATAATTAATATTATGCAATTCTACATTATTATGCTAACACTCTATATTATAATAATACAAGAAATATACACAATAATACTCGACATTATGAATTTAAAATACATGTTATACAACCACTAACATGACTAATACTGCTAACCACTTGGAGTCCTTGTTAGTTGGTTGCCATAAGCCATGACATTTGTTATTATATACTCTCCTTGGCTTATGTAAAGTGACGTAAAGATTTACTTTTGTGTTTTTAAACATACAACTTTGACCATCAATATATTTAATAATATAACACAAGTGGTAAGATATAATTAAATACTACAACTTATAAAATATAGATGGATAAAGTATGAACGACGACTATGTATATACTTAGTACAATTTTCAAGGAAAAGAATATTATAATAATAATAATAATGAATTTTAAAATGCATACAAAAATATAATACCCTTAAAAGTCTTACCTTATTGTATCAAGCTAAGCTTTCAATCTATCAACAAAATGTTATTTTCAATAGTTCTACCAATTAACGATGTGAAATGAGGGTATATGTAGAAGTATTAGTTCTCTTATATAGTGGTTATAAGCAATTTGACGAATTCAAAATTTATTTGATACAAATTGCTATCTACTCCATATTTATCAATTTTGATCTCTATTATGAAAGTCATATGAGTCGCTCTTTGTATCAAGCTAGTAACTAGCTAGTAATAATTTCACTTAAATAGATATAACCATTAAAATGAATTAAATTTTCCGAAAATCTTCACTATTAGAACATTCCTTTATGTATTTGACGTACTCCTTGATCGGATGACGTGTATATTTTTTTTATTTGATAGTTGCTACATCTCTTTTAGCACGATATCCAAGATCCACCTTGATCGTGAACACTCCGATCCGTAACTTAAATTGAGTAATTAGAAATTGAAAACAATAAAAAATTAATGACTGAAATTGTGTAATTAAGAAGATTATATATAATACTAACTTTGACTCTCGAAATAAACATGTAACAAGTAAATAAGACAAAGGGAGTGTTATATAAAATACATACACTAAATCAACAAGCTGTTGGCTACTATACTTGGCTCTTAATTAGTTGGGAAATATAATCGCAGGTTAATTTTGTTGTTACATGGCGAAGTCGGCCTTAATTAACGCCCCCACTTGATTACATTCTGTCTTGTGGACGGTCAGTCATTACTTGGCACCTCACTTCCATCAACTTGACTTTCAATTCATTAATTACTTTGGACACTCACGTTTTAATCGCTTCTATATTTTTTTTGATACATTGTTTTAGTAAACATTATTATACGGATACATAGTTTTTGCAATCAACTAATCAATATGCATTGTCTTTAATAACTTTGGTTATACACCATTTTATCTACTTTTTGGTACAAAATTGCCACATTTAAATAGTAGTTCTTTCACTTTATCATGTAGAATATATATCTTAACGTCTACTAACAATGAAACGTTTAAAATTGTTACTTTGTGCCGTAATATGAAAATAATAATTAGTTTTATAATTTCTACTCAGCCGCATATATTGATTGCTAAAAGTTGTCCTAATATATGGTTCGAAAATATCAACTTGGACATGAAAACGAACACTGTAAATGTTGAGATGAAAGTGACTTTTTCTTAACAAAGTTATCTCTTTATATTTTTCAATAGTGTTTCAAAAATCTATTTTGCACGGCGCCTTTATAATCCTAAGTTCCGCTTTGAGCAAAACCTAACACCATCGATCTTTACTATCTATCACGTGATTTCTCATTTCTTAACGGATTAGATCAACTTGTACGTAGTACCCAAATGCTTGTCATAATCGCGGGAAGACACTTGTGGAAAGCTCTCATAATCAAAAGGATTTAGGCACGTCTGAGATGCATAAAATTGGAATTGTTTGGTAGGTCAAAGTAACACTTGTAAGAATACTACTTAGTGTATGGTGGGGAGGAAGATTTACGTGGACCAATCAGCTTCCAAAGTTATATCATCTTTTGAGAAATACAAATGATAATTTAGAGTCTAAGTTCCATGTCTTATGTCAAAATCGACTAATATAAATTATTACACATACTTTTGGATTTATGGAAGAAAGTAAAATGTGTAGGTGTAGTATTTATTCTTTGGTCAAATTATGAGTTAAACGAACCTCTCTTACTTACTACGAGTATGAATGTTTCATAAAAAGCAAAGTTGTTCTCATCCAATAGCTATTCTACTTGTGATATTTAGCAACTCCACAATTTTTTCTTTCTCATCTTACTTTTCTTGTGATTTACTCAGGTACTTGAATATGTACTATGATGTCACTTTGGACGTAAACCCTTACGTGTGTTAGTTTAACCTATTTGAGAATAGCAATAGTACTCTTACATACTCCTCTAAGCTTACTATGATAGAGTATAAAACTTATTCTTGGGTTTCAATCATTGGCTTAGGCTTTTGATTGAATTGCTCCTCTACTATGGTATTAGAGCAAGCGTGACACAAAAGTTACAGGTCTGATTCTCATCCACCCCTCCTCTCTAAGTGGAATTATAAAGTGCGCTGGGTAGGGGAGGGCATTCACCATACTTGCATGCACATTTCAAGCCCAACGGGCTATCGTGTAAGGAGGCTTGATAGAATATAAAACCTATTAATGAGTCTCAACCATCAAGTTAGGTTTTTGGTTGAATTGGTCCTCTAATAGGCCTTCAATTGTATCATCAACATTATTAATAATTTATATTAATCAATGATCATCCTAATTAAAAGTTTGTTCGACTAAATTAATTTATGTATGTACAAAGGAAATATATACGATTATACAAATTCTTTTCAGATTAGTTATGCATTTTCCGAATTTAAAATTATTATAGTTTTTTTATATAATTAAAAAAAATTAATTTCTTAAATCGTGTCTCCAAAAAGTGTGTAAAATATATGTAGCGCGCTCCGAGATATGTTTTTGTTTCAAACATCTATCTTTCCCTCGTGCATGTTGTGTTTGGGTTTCTAAAGTTTTGCAAAATATGAGTAAAAAGTGTTTTACTCCTAGATATTAACACAAACTGTTAAACACACCTTTCACGTGCATATAAATGTGCTAACTATCATACTTAACCTTTTATGATCGATCACTTCAATTCATCACTTGAGAGAAGCATTATTGCATGTGATCGAAAACGATTTTTATGATTATATGTATGATGTTATGTGCATCCTCCTTTCTGTTACAATTCATGGCATTATTCTTATTCTGGTATAGCTTAGTGGTAAGTAAGGATATCAATGTATGATATATATGCATATATCTAGTATGATCGAGTTGCGATTTGAATATTTGATTATTCAAGCGGCTTCAAACTAACGGTCGAACCAAAGAGATTTTGTTCACAAAACAATTTATGATTTTAAAAAATAAAAATGGAACAATGCGAAACATGATAAATTCTAAATAGATTCTATTGGAGCTATGCTCCGCTTACTTACATAATATACGTACCCCAAAAAAAAAAAAAAGAGCAGTAGAGGATATTGATTCAATGCAAATAAAAAGAAAATCAATATTGGTGTTCTTTATTTGTCTACTAACCTTGTACCACACCAACGAACAAAACCTTTTGAGCTTAACATACACTTTGCTCTTGAGAAAGTGGGCACTGGGCCAAGTACAGGTGTTGCATGTTCCATCCCAACACCAGCTTGTCTAAAGGTTGGTCTCGAGAATAATTTATGGATCTCTAATCCAGTCTTAGCGTCTGCCCTCCTCTTGCTATGATTGTAGGTGTATGATAGAGATTATTCACAACATATTCAAAGGATATATTTTTATAAATTAGGATAACATTTTTTAGAGATTACATTTTCATATATATCTTATACCGTTGCAAGTTTGTAAACCAGGACTGTAAATATGATCAATGACATTCACTCCAATTCAGAGATAAGAGTTTATTCAATATCTCACAAAAACTAAAGAGTTATGAGTAGATGTAGCAATGTCCGTAGAACGTAAAGTCAAGCTAATAGAGTGGGAATGGTCTCTCAAACAAATGTGTTGCTTGTAGACTTGTAAATAAAGTATGCCGCATTGCGGGCTTAATTTAGCAACACATAGTAGTATAGTACATTTTGCACGCGGATTTACGCCATAAAAGTGGAAATTTTAGGCAGATAACCAATGACTTCTAAATGCTTAAAGGTAATGCTTACACAAAATCAACAATTTAATGAAATAATTAAGTGTATATCTAATTATTCAAAGTAGTTATGCCTAATTAATTAATGATTTTGTCAAGTACTTAAATTTAAGTATTATATATACTTTGATTCAACTCGTAAAGCCGACATTTTGGTTGGCCACTTTTGTGTAATACTTATCTATTAATAATAAGTAACCCTCTGCTTTTCAATTGGTTGGTTGAGACTTAAGATAGCTTCCATAATTCCATTATTTGCCCAACATCTTTCCATAATTATATGTATCTATATTATTTTAGATAAGCTTAGGACTTAGAAAAGACGCTCCATGATAATAATCACTTCATCACTTGGTAGGGATAAGGGTATCATGTTTATAGTTAGGATGGAATTGTTAGAAGAATCAATGGAAAGCTGTAAACTTTATTCTTATCTCACTACATGTATATTATCTTATACTTTCTCAACTCCATAATAATTACAACGCTTACTATTTGCACTTTAAAGAAAAGATTAAAGGATCTAAATGAGCTAATTATTAATGAAGAATTTTTCTACGCCGATAACATATAGTTTCCTTCTTGTACATTTGCGTTAAAATTATTTTCATTAATTTATTCGTTTACATCCTCTGATTGCTTTCTTAAAAAACGTGCAAATAATGAGTGTTGCAATTAATATGGAACACATGAACTCAGGAAGTATATAAACAAAGCAATAAGTTGAAATACTATTCCAAATTGCAAACAAGTTTTTTTTTTAATTAGTGTAAAGGGAGTCACTGCATTTTAGGGGATAATGTGTACCAAATTCAGTTCCTACTTTTTACTTTGAACACCGCCTTGTAAAATTTGACTAACTAAATTAATTGATATTAAATAATTAAGCCTTTCAATTTACGAATGTTTCTAGTTTATATTAAATCAATTGTTAAGTATGGCGGACTAATTTAGGCATGCATCATGTAAATGTCATGATAAATAATTAAATATATCAAAACTATTTAGTATTATATACTACATATATAATAAGCATGTGTTTTTTAGTTGATCATTGGTCAGAATTTATCCAAAACGTTTACCTATTTCGTCTCTAAGAGTCATGTAAGTCAAGCTTCAATTCGGAATAGAAGGGCTAAAAAATTAGGTGAAACTGTGGTGAGTGGTGACCTAAGGACCTTGAGATTGAAGATAAAATGCTACGTGATGTGTCATGTCAAGTAAGCTGTCATGTGTCAACCTCTGAATGGGCCACGTATCCATCTATCTAGTGTTAAATGTCAACGTGGGACTGCCACGTGGCAATGATGAGTCTACCATGAGTAGGTCCTACTTAGCCACATGTCATCATATGACTAGGCCACAAGTAAAGGGAAGATTACACCCCGCCACTTGTTGAACTCCAATTTGTTGTTTAAAGGAAATCCAAAACAAACCATTGGGCTTTGAGAGCCTAATGCCATATTATGAAGGAAAAGAGTTAAGGAGATAATGACAAGTGTCGTGTTCTCATTGGTTAGAGGATTGTACTTGAGGCTATAAATACCTCACAAAATCCTCATTATTATAACATTCAAGATTAAGAAAAAACTTACAATAATCAAGGAAAACTTCTCTCTAAAACCTCTCTCTAAAATTAATTACTTGTTGTTTATTATTACTTAATCAACTTTCTCTCTTACAAATACTTACTTAAGCATCGGAGGAGGAAATAATCCTATAAGGATTATCCTTTTTGCAGGTTCTTGGAGGGTGCGTCAGCAGGAGCTGAATCAATCCACATCAGTCTACGTCAGTGAAGTCCTCACAGTCCCTACCCCACCTCATTACCCATGCAACAACACTACGTATATGCATGATGTGAGCTAGACAGCTTGACGCATCATTGTTTATTTTTGAACATTTGGAGGAATTGAAATCCGAGTTCGCAAAACCTACTTTTCAATTTTGCACTCTATTTTTTCATTTCATAATTAACATATGTTGTACTTATTATAAATACACTATGTATGAAGAAGATGACGAACAAATTAAACAAATTGAGCGAGTTAACTGATTTTGGAGATTCCAAAAGGCGGAACAAATGAGAATACGTAGTAAGTAAAAATCATTTTGCAAAACAACATAGTAATAAAGCAAAAGTGGATGGAATTTGTTTTCAAAATTTAGAGTTGCAAGAAATTGAAGAAATGGAAGTATGGAATAGCATATATTATCAATATAGTGTGGCATAAATCGAGATGTCCAAGATGCAAAATGGAAATCTTCGTAACCTAAAAAAGTTTACTCCACCAATTAAAATCACGAAATATGAGAATAGCTTTAGACCCCTTTTTAACAACAAAGGAATATATGTTATGGTACATAGCATGTACTCATAGCCAATCTACTTCGTTCTTAATTATCTTGTAAAGTAGATTCAGTTTGTGAGCCAACTAAGCCTAGTTTATTTGATACGCCGTAATTGACAAAACTAAGAGATAAAAGGATAATTCTCATGTTTATTTTATTTATGAGCCATAGGTTGTTTCGCCAAAATTCTTTTTTGGCACCTACCAAATTGCTTGATAATTCTTAAGTGGATGTTTTTATAAATGACTGTTAAAGTTTAATCAATAAATATAGAATACGGCCTAATTTAATGTCTCTGTGAGTAACACAAGTCATATCCCAATAAAAGCCTAAAGGAGTGAGGCATTGAGCTGTATTTGCATCGAAAGATATATCTAGAGCTGAGTTGATTCAGGGGAGGATAAATTTGTAATTTCACCAAAAACGTTTTTAAGTCAGTTATATGCATTTTCAAGTTAAAATAGGCGTTTTTCAAGTTATAATTTTTATCATGTCACATTACATATCTTTTAAGTTAACTCAGAGATATTATGTTTAATTTTTAAGTCGGAAAAAAAAAGTTATTAGTTTTCTGGGCTAAAGGCCCTCTACACAGATATTTCCTTGTATTTGCACCTCTAATCCTTGTAGTCAGAGGAATGATTCCTTATACCGGCCAATAGTACAAGGGCTTTCTTACCAAATCATAAACCTATATTATTGCCTTTGTATTTTATTACTTGCTACCAATAGTACTTTGCACTATTTATTAGTATACTTTGACCTTTTTTGTTTCATGTATGTATATTAAAATATAGCCATATGAGCATGCCCGGCCTTTCTCAAGCCTTGTTGGGAGTTTCGCCCATTCTTGATACTTATTCTTATTTAGTCTATGCCCATTCTCATGACTTGCTAGGCTGGTGCTGCCTATTCTTTGTTGTGTGCTCGTGTTACTCATGCTGATGACCAGTTTTTTAGAGGCATTTCTCGTTCGTATCTGTGTTCTTCCATGATCTTTTGGGTTTAATTCATCTTGATTTATACTTTCACATACTTTTACAAGTACGAAATGAGAGATATTAACATTTAGAGTATGTCTCGCAAACTGTGTAAACAGTGATTGTAGCAAAGATTTTGCAATAGAGAGAGTATTTATTAAAGCGGCTGCTACATTTTCTGGTGTTTTCTTCCAAAAGCAACCTATTTTCCTTCCTAGAACACTAAAAAAAAATATATAATCTACACTAAAACATTCCAGAAGACTACACATAACATTTACTAAGTATGCTACACTATCTAATATAATATATATATATATATATATATTTTAAAGTATTTACATTAACCCTTAAACATTTATTTGCATAAGTTCTTAGTGCATAATCTAATAATAACCATAAAAATAACCCAATAAAAATTTAAGTTATAGAAATTTTTAAGAAAAATGTTGAGTAGTTGTGTACATGTGTTGGCAATTAGGTGAAGACAACATGGGCTGTAGGTCTAAACAAAGGCTGGATCTTGAAATTAAGCGTATTGTAATATATGGACCATTTCTTGGATTAGGGTGTTGGGCCATTGCCCCACATGTACTGCTTACTTAATTCCTTAACATCGACCTCTATCTGTAATTCCAAAATTCTAAAAACAAGAAAAATGTGGCATACTTTGTGTACAAAAGGAAAATGGATTTTTTTAGAAAGTTTTTCACCTTTGAGAAAATTAATTTCCATCCCATATCAAAACAAATAAAGAAAAATGGAGAAATGATGGAAAATTGTTTTCGGAGTGTTTCCCTCCAAAACAAACGAAACCTATGCAACGAAAAGTATAGAAAAAACATGTTCCTATATATTTAGAAGACCGGAAAAAAATGGTGAAACTTCTTAACAAATAATTACAAGGAACAAACATGTCTCTAAATGTATTTAATGAGAATTGAACTCATGATATTTGACATATGAGATACATAATAATTTGCCAATTAGCTATACGTCATTATTGTCTATTTTTCCACAACAATCTATGATAGCATGTATATCATAAAAAATAAAAATAATAATTCCTTTTCTATGTATGATAAATAAAAATGTAAAAAATGGATAATAATGAATATGTTTTTTTTAATGATGATTTCATGTTCATTTTATCTCTATGTTAATATCACAACTAAAATTTTATTTGGATCTATTGAGTTTCTTTTGAAATCATATGTTTACTAGCTCAAGTGTAAAACATATATTCAATCATTTTATCAAAAAAAAAAAATATCAAACTCACATTATATTCGCAATTATAAATTATTTCATGATTATCTAATATAAATATCTCATAATAATAAACCTATTTATTCACTTACCATTTCAGTTTGTTACAAAATTAACTTTAATTAATATATAATTACAATATTTTGATGAAAAAGGCAAATCAAATGAAAGAAGTTTTAAAATGAAATTTTATCAAATGATTCAGCGCAACGCCCGAGGACCAAAGCTAGTTAGTATATAAAAAGGAAAATAAAAAACAATTCAATGACAAACAATCTAAACAAATGTTACATCATTCAATGTAGTTGTACAACCAACAAAAACAAAATTGTGAGGATAAAACATTATTAAGAATTCTTAATCTTTGGTGTCACACCAATTCGCATAAGTGCAAAATAAGCAATTAGCCTATAACCTACAAACATCAACACCAAGATGAATGCAGCAACAAGTTGCCCTCTAATTCCCACTGATTTTACAGAAGGAAACTCTTCAACCAAACATGTCTTACCTCCATCACAAGGGTATGTATCCCCTACCTTAAATTGTGACCCTAACAACAACTTAAAGTTGTAATTCATTACTGATAAGTACTTAACCCACTTAATAAAACCCGGTATATTTTGAACGTAAAACCCACCACCTAATAAGAAAGTGAGCATGATCACGGAACCTAGTGTTGTCGCGGCCTTAAGGTCCATGACTAGTGCACCTAGCGCGAGGCCTATACCTTGTGAGACCATTATGCTTAAGAGAAGTGAGAATAAGTAATAGAGGAAACTTGCCGCGCTATGCTTCAGGCCTCCCATCCAATAAGTTATTGTAATGAATACTGTAGGAAGTATGAGTTCCATTGGAAGATCACTAACCATACGAGCTACGAAATATGATGATAGTCTGTACGTTCCTGATGCACGTTCCTTGGCTAGTATCATACGTTCTGGTGGGAATGCAAATATGGCTTCGAATAATGGGAAGAATCCCCAAAATCCTGTTGTAAAATATAGTAGCCCAACCTGAATATTCATGAAATAAAACGAGTCAAAACAGAACAGAATTGAGCTAACACACGAAAACAAAAATAAGTTCAAAAGAACAACGCCCTAAAATTCACCTTTACTATTTCAGTCCGAAGTTTACCTGGTCTTGTAAGTTACTGATCTTCGACTGCCACCACAAAAGTCCAGCAAGAACAGCTACTACAATAACCTGTCCTATCTTAAAAAGGTCAAAAGATTGATGCTTTCTCTCTTTAAGACCTCTTTTAAGAAGTACTGTAAATTGTTGCCACCAAGAAGTTGGCCACTTCCCAAATTTCGCTTTTGGTTCATCATAATTCCTCTCTGTAAGTTCTATCTCATCTTGCAATTCTGCTTTCACTTGGTTTGCTAAGTTATTCTTGTATGCCACGATTAGTTTCTCTTTTACTTCTACTTGATTTTCGGAATCATCCGGGGAAACTCCTGATGCAATTCACCAAATAATATGTGTTAAAGGACGATATAGTACATTAGTGCTGTGTAAGGCTATAACGGAGGTTCCATACATAGGATCAAATATATGGATTTGTCTAAAGAAAAGAAAAAAAAAAACAAGGAAAAATTAGCCAGAATGTCTTGAATTATGATTCTATGACTACAGTGTTTAAGAGGCAAATACTAAATTTAATGTTAGGGGGTACGATCTGTAACTAACGTGGCATCAACTTGAGTTATGTGTATAATACTCCCTCTGTCCCTTAATCTTTGCAACATTTGAGCTAATAAACTCTCACAAAATGTGGGTCCATGTTGCGAAGATAAAGGGATGGAGGTAGTAACATATAGTGTTCCCCAATATCAATATATATAAGATCGAATGCATACCATTGGCAAGATCGAGGAGAAAATCAGCAGGATTCATTGGAACTGAGGGCACATAACCAACACTCTGAAAGTAATCCATGACATATGATCCACTTCCAAAATACAAAGAATTACCATCAGATAACAATAGCACCTTATGGAACATGTAGAACAGTCTACTTGAAGGTTGATGTATAGTCATCACAACTGTCCTCCCACCTCGGGCTAGGTCCCACAACGTCGAAACAATCCGTTGGGCCGTAGTTGAGTCCAAACCTGATGTCGGCTCGTCTAAGAACAACAAACTTGGGTCAATCAACATTTCTTGCCCAATACTAACCCTTTTCCTCTCCCCACCAGAGACCCCTCTCATTAATGGGCCTCCAATGATGCTATTTTTACACCTTGTTAGGCCCATTTGGATTATCACATCTTCAGCAACGGCAATCTTTTGTTGTTTGGTAAGAGTGTTAGGAAGTCTTAACAATGCAGTGTAGACTAGAGTTTCCGTGACAGTTAAGTGGGCGTATAGCACGTCGTCTTGTGTTACAAAACCTGAATTTCGTTTCATTTGGTTCGAAAATGCCTTCCCATTGTAAGTTATGCTTCCGTTAAGATGACCCCCTAAGCGGCCACCTAAGGCCGTTAGAAGGGTGGTTTTACCACTTCCAGAAGGGCCAAGCATGGCCAGCATTTCGCCCGGTTTAACCACACCTGAAATTCCATTTAGTATGACCCTCTCTCTTGCTGGTGAAGATTGTGGACTTTGCTGTGTTTTCTTTTTTTGTGTTGGGAGTCTTACCTTGTACAGAACATCCTTAAACTGCAATATGCAAAAGAAATTAATAGTTGTCGAAAAGGTTAACAAGAAGGTAATGTAATTAGCACACTATGTACATGTAACTAAGTGGAGGACTTATACGTCTAACAGTTACATTATGTTGTATATAGTACGGAGTATTTAATATGAAAATTCTTCATATATATTCAGTACACAAGATTAAGTTGGAAAAAAAAATCCAAATCACCTTAAACAAATTAACAAGATTAAAATTGCAAACATGGTACGAATGATACGTAGTATGTATGCATGTTTTTTAGTTGTATGGTACATCATGATTCATGAAGTCCAGCCAAAATCAACCGAATTTAAATGTTGCTTTATAACTTTATATCCATAAAATTGCATCATTAATTATTAATTTCTCATTAAAGATGAGAAATCTAGATTCCCATTATCTCGATCTTTTTTCTTTATTTCATTTACATATACACCATGCATTCACCAACCATCCTAATAATATTCTTAAATGTTCATGAAAAGTCATGATCGAGCTGAGCTTTTTGGTAAATAAAAAAAAAGTACTCCATAGTGATTGGATTTCCTGGCCTGATGTCTCAAGCAAGCAATGCACATCAAACAAGTGGTTAAAGACTAAACCAACCAAGCTTTTAGTAGAAGCCCTAATATAATTAAGATTGGGTTTACATTTTTATCAAATTAATCACGCCTCATTATACGATAGTCGCCACAAAGTATATGTATACGTCATTATAGCAAGCGATTAACCATGGAAATTAATTACTTTGATGACATGTTTAACGTATGGCCAAATCTACAACCGCTTAAGCTAGTTGGAGACTTTATTGATTGATTATATATTCTATCACTAAACAACGACGACATCATCATATCATATCATATCATATCATATCATATCATATCCTTAATTATGAAAAGATGACGTTATTTAATTAAGATCCACCATCTAAACTCTTAAATATTAGGATTTAGTTTCTTTGAAGTTAGATAATGCGGCTAAGATATTATATAGCTAGCAAAACATCAATGTTGGCCACCATACTAGAAAGTACACATTTAATGACTAAAAATCAACGCTTAATTGATAGCAAAGTATCCTAGTTTGATAAAATGTTATTTTCGTTTATGTAAAACCTCATCAATATTAGAAAGCTTACACTGGATGTTTCAAGAAGTCATTCTTGATATGGCCTTTTTTGCGTTAACTCACAACTTAATTAATAATTCAATGATTAACTTTTAATAAAAAGTCTTAGGGTTATATTTAGCATTATTACATCTTAATGTAGACAACTCTATTACTAGAAAACTGTCTAATATGTGCTTCAAAACAAAGGTCACATTTGAAATTGGTTATCAAAAGGCATAATAAAGTTGCCATGATTTCAAATTTTTCCAAGAATGAGGTATACAATTCAGTGAATGTGAAATTAGTTTAATTACTAAATCATGCATTACATTCATGACCAATTTAGACCATCCCAAATTTATACTAACACTTAGGACAATCAAATTATATGAACATGTTTTAATGTGAACACAATAATACAGATGCAAATTAATTAAATTTAGCAATTATAATTGAACCGAGAAACTATTGAGATATTAAAATAATCAAGAACATGAGGTCAAGAATATGGTAGAAGTTTGTAGACCTTCAAGAATATTTTTAATTTTGCATGTTCGTTATCACAAAACTTTAGAGTCCAAACAATCTACCAAATAACTAAAAACCTAAAAATAAAAAGTGAATTATTTTGTTTTAGATTAGTTTTCTTCTTTGTGTACTATAATGATCGCGAAGGCAAAATTTTACCTAAGATTATATATTGAATATCAAAAACCATAAAAGAATAAACACGCAAAAGTTATACTCTCTTCGTTCCTTGTCATTATTAGTCTTTAGAATCTTGAATGATAAAAAGAAAAGACATCGGAAGAATACGCGTAGTAACGAAGCTAAATAAAAGTACCTTCAATATGACTGGGTGCTTGACCACTTTCTGGAGTTTAGGTACATAGTTCTGTTGTTGAGCCTCCATATCCATCATCACTTGGCCTTCTACCACATCCATATTATTGTTTTTTTTTTTAACCTTCCCTTATATTATTTGCTTAATAATTAAAATCTAATAGTAATGATCAATGAATTTCGAAACAAAGAAATTTAATGTTAGATTTCTCAAAACAATGAAAAGAAGTAGTAATTGATTAAACAATATTCTTGTAAAAGAGATGAAATAAGTAAAAAAGATTTTAAAAAATAAAAAATAAAAAGTTTGTTATAATGAAATTTTAGTTATTGTTTGATTTTGGTGTTACTATGTATGCTATTTAGTAATCCCTCAAATTTCTCTAATTCTGGTACAACTCCAGGAGTCGAGGGCAAGGTAACACCGTAACACAACAACAATGATACAAGGTTTTTTTTTTTTTTTTTTTTTTTTTGGAATTTTGTTGTTGTTTTGATTTAAAAAAGGTTTAATTTTGGAGTTTTAATATACTCCCTAACTAAATAAAGGTTGTTGGTGACATGCATAAACTTAGGATACAATTACCTATAAATACCGATTACTTGGTTGGGTATGGGCCGGGCTAAGATCGACTTTCATAAGTGGTTTTATAGTAGGTCTCATAAGTCATAACGATCTAGGATTTTATCTTATGTATTTTCTTACTCCTATAGTTTTTTTTGGAATTGTGTTATGGGCCTCATTATGATAAAAATAATTGATATTACACGCCAGCAAATTATTAGATGGACTCGGGTGCATTATCCAACTAAATTAATATTTAGGATTTTAAAATGAACATCATACATTTAAAAGATGAACATTAAATATGAATAAACATTCCGCTTTTGAAAAATGAATATTTAGAATATAAAGTAAATGAATATGATAAAAGACAAAGTCAAAATGAATATTAATTATTGTTAAGTTGTGTTGTTAATTTATTATATGTACTCTATACCATCTTTTTCAATCAAATTCAATATAAATAAGTAAAATATTAATTTAAAACTAGATAAACAGTGATAGTAAGTTGTTTACTATTCAGTTTTGTCAAATGAACATTCTATTAATTGGGATGAACATTATGTGCATATAGGTTGAACATTAGCTCTAAATGGGGCGTACAATTAGTCATATGGACTCGGGTCCATGTAATACCAAACACCACCACCACTGGTCCACTACCCCCATAAGCGTGATCCCTTACTCTTACCTCCATTTTTTTTTTTCTAAAATCAATTTTTTTTGCCATACATTTTAAGGAAGAAATTTGAGACGTAAAGGATTAAATTAGGCAACAAAATTTGGACCCACAAGCAAGTGGGAGATTATTTATTACATATCTTAAAATTACTTTTATTAATATGCCCATTTACACCCTAAAATCTTTGTATTAAAATGTATGTAAAATTATTAAGGTAATACTACTCTAAAGTGTAACTGTACAAGCATACAACTATTCTACAAAATAGAGCTTCGTGGTGGGTGGTGACGATCTATTTTATTTGCTCGACCGGGCCTATCTTTGTGCCCAAAACTCATGTCCAGCCCATTTTTTCTGCCGGTTTTGGGCATGTTTGTCTAGCCCACAATCTAGCTGAACTTCAAGGATTTTAGAGTTTTGGACCCAAAGCCCAGTCAGATAAATGGGCCTTATATTTAAAAATGAGCCCAATCCTACCTAACCCANTTTGGAGTTTTAATATACTCCCTAACTAAATAAAGGTTGTTGGTGACATGCATAAACTTAGGATACAATTACCTATAAATACCGATTACTTGGTTGGGTATGGGCCGGGCTAAGATCGACTTTCATAAGTGGTTTTATAGTAGGTCTCATAAGTCATAACGATCTAGGATTTTATCTTATGTATTTTCTTACTCCTATAGTTTTTTTTGGAATTGTGTTATGGGCCTCATTATGATAAAAATAATTGATATTACACGCCAGCAAATTATTAGATGGACTCGGGTGCATTATCCAACTAAATTAATATTTAGGATTTTAAAATGAACATCATACATTTAAAAGATGAACATTAAATATGAATAAACATTCCGCTTTTGAAAAATGAATATTTAGAATATAAAGTAAATGAATATGATAAAAGACAAAGTCAAAATGAATATTAATTATTGTTAAGTTGTGTTGTTAATTTATTATATGTACTCTATACCATCTTTTTCAATCAAATTCAATATAAATAAGTAAAATATTAATTTAAAACTAGATAAACAGTGATAGTAAGTTGTTTACTATTCAGTTTTGTCAAATGAACATTCTATTAATTGGGATGAACATTATGTGCATATAGGTTGAACATTAGCTCTAAATGGGGCGTACAATTAGTCATATGGACTCGGGTCCATGTAATACCAAACACCACCACCACTGGTCCACTACCCCCATAAGCGTGATCCCTTACTCTTACCTCCATTTTTTTTTTTCTAAAATCAATTTTTTTTGCCATACATTTTAAGGAAGAAATTTGAGACGTAAAGGATTAAATTAGGCAACAAAATTTGGACCCACAAGCAAGTGGGAGATTATTTATTACATATCTTAAAATTACTTTTATTAATATGCCCATTTACACCCTAAAATCTTTGTATTAAAATGTATGTAAAATTATTAAGGTAATACTACTCTAAAGTGTAACTGTACAAGCATACAACTATTCTACAAAATAGAGCTTCGTGGTGGGTGGTGACGATCTATTTTATTTGCTCGACCGGGCCTATCTTTGTGCCCAAAACTCATGTCCAGCCCATTTTTTCTGCCGGTTTTGGGCATGTTTGTCTAGCCCACAATCTAGCTGAACTTCAAGGATTTTAGAGTTTTGGACCCAAAGCCCAGTCAGATAAATGGGCCTTATATTTAAAAATGAGCCCAATCCTACCTAACCCATGATCACCTCTACACCCAGCAGGCCACCTTGGTCTAAAGATTGTCACCTTGGTCCATGGATATTAATTATCAAAGACAATGAAATCCACAATCTAATGGCAAATTGCATCCCAACTTACACACATAAATGATCAATGATCAATTTCCATGCGCAGTCAATATGGACCAACTTTACCAAACTCCAGAAATTACGAACTAACAACCAAAATTAAAATCAACTTGAGAAAGAATGATGCATACGTTATCGATTATCAAAAGATTATCCTAAAATATCAAACAATCTATTTAGCTATCCAAGTGACTTGGATGATGTAATTGCAAGTTTGCAACCGATTTTATCAATAATATCAGGATCGTGGCAAAAATTTTAGGCGTCTTGTTCTAAAAAAAAAAAACAAATTAAACCCTTATATTAATAATATTGAGATGTTATTACTACGTATGTATGATAGAGAATAGCATTAAAGAAAATCTAAAATTTGAAGTCTTATGTATGTTGGGGCCCTGTGTAGTGGAACACCTTAGACCCCCTTAAATGACTAGATAATATATAAACACGGATCAACTACTTAAAGTTTTTCGCATAATTTTATTTTCATATAAAGTACGTACTACTTCACCTACTTAATCTTGTAAAATAGGTCATAATTAAACTAGCTTTAGCAAAAATAAAAAAATGTCAAAGAACAATATGCTCATTTTCTTTATTTTCTTTTTATTTTTTATTCATTTTATCCATTGTAATAACAACAATGAAGAAGAAGTAGGTTTGAATAGATCAATGTTTCCTGATGATTTCATCTTTGGAGTCGCCACGTCAGCTTATCAGGTCTCAACTTTACTTAAGCTCATTAAATTTAAGATTAGGAAAATTTTCTCAATTAATTGTGTTTTGTGAGAATTTTCAGATTGAAGGAGCTTATCTTGAAGATGGAAAAAGCCTTAGTAATTGGGATGTTTTCACTCATCTTCCAGGTAAATACTGTATTTTTTTTTTATTAATCTCTATTATTGTAGTTTTTATTATTATCATCAGATTTTTTTTTCTTTTCTTTTTTTTTTTTTTTTTTTGAGGGGGAATTTGTTTGAAATATGAATAATGAAAAACAGAGTATAATGGTCAATGAGTATGTACTATTTTACTGTTAGGGTTATGCTATAGCTCTAAGGTTATAAGATAAGTATTGCTTGGATAGATTAAAATGGAAATAATTTGCGAATTCATAACATAACATGCATTAAATCAGTATAATAATTGATGTTTAAGTTCATTAAATATTTCCATTTACTTCTCCTTACACTGTTTTAGTACAATTATTAATTTAATTTTGTTGTTAACAGAAAACATTCATTGTTTAGTTAAACCGCTGCATACGTTGCCTGATTGCTTAATAAAGCTTACTTCTTTGGTGTGACCTATAATGGTCCGACCACCTATTAGTTTAACAAAATCGTTAGGGTCGTTCCTGACAATTTAGAGGCCCGGGACAAATTTAAATTTAAGGGCCCCATAAATTAGTTTAGAAATTAAAAATATTTTCATTAAGAAAAAACACATGTATAAGAAAGTTTTTCTTTAGGGGAGAATGAGGATTTTTAACCTTATATACTTATAATCAACCTAATTTATTTAATTGAAATCATTTTGGTAGAGATACGATATGAATTGAAATACTCTATATAGTATAGGTGAAATAAGATAAAATAATAATTCAATTGAAATAAAGGATTTAAATTATGATGTCATTCCAGACAATAAGTTATCTAGTAAATAAACTAGGAGTAATATTAAGAATGACATTATCTAGTAAACTGCAAATACTAAAAAACATTATATAGTACTTTTTCAACACTCACTAAGAGAGTGACTATAAATTTTGCAACACAATATAGATAAAGGAATTTTTAAAAGTGCAACGATAATAACTTAATTAAGGATATAGAATATGAAACAGAGTTCAAGAATTTCATTATACAAAAAGGAAAATGTAGTAAAGAAATTGGAAAAGTTAAATTATAGAAGAATGGAAAAACAAGAAGTTAGATTAAGTAATAAAGTAATAAGGAGGTAAAGAATGAATTAAAGTGAAAAGTAGAATATATACTCCATTAATAAGAAGTGAAGTTGAAATCAGCAGCAGTGGGATTTGAACCCTGGCAATCAAAGTAAATTAGCTTTAATTACCATGGACATCCAACAAACCTTCCATGTATTATTATTTAACAGTTGTAAGTAAATGTAATTATACTATTTCTTAGCAGTATAACATTTTCCCAACTATGGGCCCTAGGCGTGGGCCCCACTCGCCCCGACCCAGGGCTGGGCCTGAAAATCGTAGCATTAGTTAAGGAAATTAATTATATGGAAAATATCAAATTAATTAATTAATTAATTATCGATCAAATTTGCATAATTGGTTTATAGCATGCAAGTCAATCACAAAAATTGTGTCCTTTGCTATATGATCGTTGTTTTTCACTTGAATGTTACATGAGTTTCTTGATTATGGCAATCTAAGCAATATTTCAGTAACATGATTAGTTTCGATACGTTTATATGGTTGTAGGGAATGCCAAGAGCGGAGAAAATGGAGATGTCGCGGATGATCATTACCATCGTTACTTGGTTAGCAATCGGTCGCATTTTAGTTTTCTATAAAATTCCAAGTACCTTAGATAAGTCATAAACGTATGTAGAATATTTGTTTGACATATGTTTATACCATAACATTCAACAGGAAGATATTGAGAAATTGGAAGATCTTGGCGTAAATGCTTACCGATTTTCAATCTCATGGACCAGAGTTCTACCAAGTACGTACATACGTAACAAAAAATAATTGTCCTTAATCGTTTGTCTAATAATTGATTAATCTTCATATAATTATTTTTTTCCATTGGAAAATGACTTTATTGATGCACACAGGAGGAAGATTTGGTGAGGTTAATCCAAATGGGATCATGTTCTACAATAAAATTATTGATAATTTGCTCGTTAAAGGTATGCTCATGTAGTAATATGCATAGCGTTTTGTTGAAAAGACTATTAGATATGTATTGATTAGTAAATTTGATCAAGGTAATGGATGACATTAAGGGGAATAATGCAATTTTTTTTGACAATCACCCCCACTTAATTAATTAATTATATTTTGGGAGTTTGTTCGAAAAGTAAATAAATGCGTGTAATACAATAACATATCACATGACATCATACTTCAAAAAAAATATTATCATAGTATCAACATGTGCTACACTATAACGTCATTTTAGATGATGAAATGTAGATTGACAAATTTGTACTCTACAGTGTTTTTTTAGGTAAAATAAATTGGAAATGTAAATGATAAGATTAAGGGTCTGTTTATTTCAGTTTAAAATCAGTTCATTTCAGTTCAGCTCCGTTCAGTTCAATTTAATTCAGCTATTCTTTTATTTTGCTACTCATTAATCCTTTGTAAAAGACTTTCAGTTCAGTTCAGCACCAATCAGTTCAATTCAACTGTTTTCAACTGAAGTAAACAGGCCCTAAGAGTAGAAATATGTAAAACTCATGTAACGGCTAACTATATGGACAATTTTTTTTTTTTTTTTTGCAACAAATTAAAAATATTTATTGAAAAAAAATTAAGATGTTACAACTAAAAAAATATATAGAGAAAATATCTTATATATTAGGCACAAAACAGATGTACATGTCCAGATAGTGGTAGGAGATATATATACATTATATCGAACCATTGTATTCCATGAAAAGAAAGGGGAACAATATTGAGCTTTCAAATTTAAGTAATTTAATTATGTGCAGGAATTGAGCCATTTGTAACGATACACCACAATGATATACCACAAGAGCTTGAGGATAGATATGGAAGTTGGCTTAGCCCTCAAATGCAGTAAGTCCCCTTAGCTTTAATTACCGTGTTATTAACTTATTATTATTATTAGTATCAATAGTTTAAACACATACAATTGTACTTAAATATTAATATGCTATTAAAAACAGTTACACAAGTTAATCGATCGTTAAACCGGCCTACTTGGCTACAAGTACTTGTTAGTGATCCTCATTATTAATTACTTTTTTTTTTTTTTTGAAGAACATTATTAATTACTTACTCCATGTTATTATTTAAATTTAATGTTGGACAACCAATATATATGCATCATAAATTGTTTTATTTTTATGTTGTCATTGTATATAAGATTTCCAATCATATAGGGCAAATGTCACCCTCTAAGGGCAATCAATGTTGTTTGACCTTCGAATAATTGAACCCTCTTGAATCAGTCAATATCGACTTAAGTTTTTTTCATTACATTTATCATTTGAGATCGAGTATGTTATACAACAAAATCATACAAACATGCATATAATTTGAGTTTTACTAGTTTCATATAAATTGCCCATTCATTTAGTGTCTCTATGAGAGCCATTGAGGCAGCTCTTTTGCGGTTAATTTTCTCCCAATAAGAGTTTTGTTTGCATAAGCGTTAAGAATTGAATTCATTTGATACAATAGCAAATTTGGGATTCTTCTTGTCCTAGCTAGTTGTGTACTAAAGAAGTGGACAAGGTGAAAGTCGATGTCAATTTTAATTTTTGTGGTACTAATTTTATAAAATCTGATACATATTGAATGTACCGAAGTGTTGTTGATTTGTACATTCAACTACATGAAAAAGATTGAGGATAAGTTTGATTTGACAAAACATATACATGAAACCTAATTAAAATCCAAACAATGATGTGACAATGATAGAGTACAAAACCAATTATTAGGCCTCAACTATCAATATAAACTTTTGGTTGAGATGGTTCTCTAATAGATATATAGACTGTTCCATATCACATTAGCACTTTTGAGTTACATCACATTCAATAATTTTTTTTCACAATTAATAAAATGTATGGAGTAGTAGTAAAACTTTCGGGTTTAAAATGAACTTGTGTCAATAAATATGTTGCTTAATACATTTTGATTTCGTTGCTACCATTGATTAATTATTAAAACTGAATTAATGTGTCCATATTTTATATCTTTGAAATAATGCAGGGAAGATTTTGTACATTTTGCAAAGATATGTTTTGAGAACTTCGGTGATAGAGTTAAGAAATGGGCTACAATGAATGAGCCTAACATACTAGCCGAGATGGCTTATATCAATGGAACATTTCCACCAAATCATTGTTCCCTTCCTTTTGGTAATTGTTCAGCTGGTAATTCTGATGTCGAACCACTAATTGCCGTTCACAACATGTTGTTAGCACATGCTAAGGCCGTTAAACTGTATCGTGACCATTTTCAGGTATATATACTCTCTATATTCAATACGTTTTTGAAAAACTCTACCACCAATACTTTGTAGTTGGCAAGAATCAAACTCGTGACTTTGGTGTGACATGTTGAAACCTTTACCAACAACAATTCTACACCAAGCTTGCTTGTTTCATAAAAAATTATATAGTAGCACACTAGCACATACCTTAACATATTTATGTACATACCGAAAAACTAACTACATTTACTAGATTACATACATAGTAGTCCAATCCATATACGTACATAAAAATAACAACATCTTGCATGTTTTGGCTTCCTTCTTGTAGCTTAACCAAGGTGGATCCATTGGCATAGTAATACATGCCTTCCATTATGAACCATACACAGAAGATGAATTCGGCTATCAAGCTGTCGAAAGACTCTATGCGTTTTATGTTGCCTGGTATGTATAAGTACAACATATGCCACAACTTACAACATAAGGTATATATTAGGGTGCATTGTGATTTTTATTCTACTACTCCCTAATATATGTATATATTGTGTTGCAGGATCTTAGATCCTTTGATATATGGAGAGTATCCTGCCCTAATGCGCAAATATGTTGGAAGGGACTTACCAAAGTTTAGTAAAGATGAAGTGAAATTGATGAAAGGAAGCTTGGATTTCATGGGCATAAATCATTACTCAACATTTTATGCAATCGACTGCTTACATTCCCCTGAATGCTTAATTAGTGATCGTCGCTCCATTCGTGGTTTTGCTGGTCGAACTATATATCGGAACAATACTCTAATTGGAGAAGAGGTAATTCTCTCACTTATATATCCTCAATTTTTCAATGTATCCATGAATTATACTTAATAATATTTTCGATTTAATTTATGAAAAACTCAAGTATGTTTATACTTATAGTATACCCTCTATGTTCTTGACTTTACGAAATTCATGAATAATCCCAATACTTAATTGTTATATATATAAAAAAAAAAACAACGAGCTTTTCACTAAATACCCCTGAGTTTATATAGCTATTATAAATTTAATTTGTAAAAAGTGAGAAAATATTATCTCATAAGCATTCAATTATGTAACGAAAGTAAACAAACTTTTGTTATCAGATGGGCGTTTCTGGCTTCTACATAGTCCCGTATGGAATGGAGAAGCTTATGGATTATCTTAGTACTAGATATCCAAATACAACCATTTATATCACTGAAAATGGTAAGTAATTTCCTAATATAGCCATCACTGCATCAATATTGGTTTTATTATGTGTAGTTTGGCTTACTACACTTGATCAATGTTTATATAAGCTTAGTGTGATTATATACAAATTTCTAGGGTATTGCCCACCTAATAACCAAGACGGATCAGAGGATGCATTGGAAGATTTCAAAAGGATATATTACCACAAAGCTCATCTCGCTGCTCTGGCTAAGGCTATGAGGTATGCTAAATAGACACGTAGTTATAACTTATAAGCACCAAACATATCACATTCTCGTAGGCCCGTCGTGAGGGGAGTAAAACCAATTATGTCTTCCAATTCAGTTCCTTTCATTTGAGTTTTCTAACTAAATTTAATTCAGCCAAATTCAATGGCCAAAAAAAAAAAAAAAACGAATTTTCAACCATTTAATGATAGCTATTACAACGGCAATGGACTGAGGTGGCTTTCTATAACATGTAAATTGCGCCAAAGACCTCATGGAGTCATGGACTAAGCTTTCATTGTTCAACGACATATACTACTCCCTCCGTTGTTTTTTACTTGCTACATTGGACCAAAAAAGCTCTCACAGATTTTGGTTCAATTGTAGCAAGTAAAAAACAACACATGGAGTATCTTTTTTTTTTTTTTTTTATGTTTATAATGCATAATTAATTACACTAATACATTTTTTGGGTATGAACTATAGGAAAGGAGCCAAAGTACAAGGCTATTTTGCATGGAGTTTCATTGATAACTTTGAATGGTTAGGAGGCTATAACATCACCTTTTGACTCTATCATGTAGACAGAAAGACTATGAAACGAACTCCCAAACTTTCTGCGAAGTGGTACGCTGATTTTATCACAAATGGTGAAAGATCCATTACTTCATTTTAGTCGCAATGAAGACTCGACACTGCCCAAGTGCCCAAATTCATATTGTACAAAGAAAATTATACGTGGATGCAAAACTTAGCCTATTAAAGTCTTGAGAAATGACACTCAAATCTTCGAAGGTCGGATTTTTCTACATCATTGCCTATGCTTGGTCATGCACGAAAAAACCAAGAATATTAGTGGTCGATTCAATGATGTGTGGTCTATATGTTGCCAAATAACCGCAAGAGCACAATAGAGTTATTGCTTTAATATGCAATTTAAGAGGGACTATTTGAAATATAGGTTCGCTTTCACTAGTTAAAAAGTTGTGTCATATCCTAAGTGGTAGTTGAGTGGATAAAGCTAAGCAAATCACCAAGTTATGCCAATATGTCGATCATTCAATATTGATAAAGGATAATCAAGGATCATATATTCAAATGAAATTAGTAATGCCAATGTCTAACTTTAATTTTTTTTTTTATTACCGATGTACTTTTTAAATAAATACCTTTCCTTATTTCTCCTCCATACAATTTTATATTATTATTACTTAAGATGATATTGTGTCATGTTGTATCATATTTTGTGTTCATGTTACACAAGACAATTGAAAATGCATCTTGTTCCATATTATATGGTTTGGATTCGAATTTTAAATTCCCGACTAATCATTGGCCCAAGCAATCATGAACCACACGGAATTTACCATGCTTATTATGTTAAACCATTTTATTCCATATTTTTCAAAATTAGAACTGTAATGTTGTAGTTGCCCATAACCCGATACACACAATAACTCATTGTTTATTTGTGCCATGCCTACATGAGGAAGTATATATGTAGAGGGCCTTTGGCTCAGAGTACTATCAATCTTTTTTTCCGACTTGAGAACTGATAGAGTATTAAACCAGTTTCTGAGCCTCAACTATCATATTAAACTTTTGGTTGTATTAGTCTAACATGATATCAGAGCCTCAACTGTCATATTAAACTTTTGGTTGTATTAGTCTAACATGATATCGGAGCCAACGTGAAAGGTCATGGGTTCGAATCTCATCCATCCCTCCCTTCTAAGTGAAATTATTTAGCGCGGGGTATGAGGGGGCCCATGCTGCATCCACACTAGCTTCAAGCCCAACGGGCTCTCGTGTGAGGGGGCGTGATAAAGTATAAAACCAATTCATGGGCTTCAACCATCAATTTAAGATAAAAGATATACAATGTGACATGATAAAATTTGTGACTATTTTATTGGGATTGAAATAAGAATTAATACCCATTAAACTTACCAAATAATATCTAGGAAAAGACATTAGGTAAGAAGTTGAATTTGCTATATTAACAAGTCACGTTGTCCAATTTAATTTCAATAAGAAAACTCTTACTCACAATTTTTACTTATCCAATTCTTGTCCCTCCAAACAAACACGACTTTAATTATTAAGCAATGTGACCGTTTTCACTACCTTAAAAATAAATGATGTGGACAAATGATTAAAGTTGTTTTATATGCAAACATGATCCCTCTATTTGTGTGTTCAAAATTAGAGAATCCAAAATGCCGCCAACACTATCCCACGTATTCCTTTTCATCATCTTCTTCTACAACTCTCTGTTTCTTTCAACATCCTCTGTTCAAACTTCACGTCTAAGTTTAAACAGAGAGATCGTCAATGAAGCTGACATTCGAGGCGAAGAAGATGAAGTTGTCACTCGATCAATGTTTCCTGATGATTTCCTCTTTGGAGTTGCCACTTCTGCTTATCAGGTTCCGAAGATTTATCCCTTTTATTTAAATGTTTAATGATTGTTAATTACTTTTAACGTCAACAAAAATTACATCATTTCTTGGGATTAAATTTTATGTAAAGCTAATTATTTTGTTTGTTCAATTTTGGTTAAATGTCACCCTTGGTTTATAATTCATTTATTACTGCGTTTAATTTTTAAAGAATTTAAGTTAGTTACTTGGTTTAAATGTAAATCTTTTGATCATATTTTAAGATTGTTTTGGTTAAAAAATCTTTCTAAGGTTATTATTTTCTTACAAGTTACAACTATACTGCTACGTATATTTTACTGAAAACGTGCTTAATATATAGTTCCGAGTATAATGTTTTGTATCGAATCGTCAATTTTCTTAGTATAACCAGTTGTATTAAGCTATGCATAATTAAAGGTAAAATTTGTTCATTTGATTTAGAATGAGTTAAAAATTACTTTCAAATTAAATGAATAAATTTTTTATATTTTATTAGTATACCATGTTAAATACAACGAATCATCATCTTGAATAAAACATAATTTTTAAGTTTGGTTACCAAAGTACAAATAATATATTTTTATTCCTTTTATAGATTTATAGCTACTTGATGAAAAGCATTATCCGGAATTCCGGAGTAGTAGTTGGCTGCCTTTTTTCTTTTCTTTTCTTTTCTTTTTTTTTGCTTTATTTCTTGCTAAAATGCTACCATTGACAGTTTGAAACATTATTAGGTAATTGAATTTATGACTTATCTTGTGTTTCTTTATTATCATGCCTTCATATTCAATACTTTTGACCTTGAATTTATTTATCTCTAATGGGCCTTAGAGGTGATCAACCTTAGCCCGGCCAAAAAAATGTGGGTTTTGGGCAACGTATCTCCGGCCCGAATTCGGGCTAGGCCTGGCCTGATTTTCGCAACTTTTCCGCAGACTTTGACGACTTAAATTTAAGAAGTTTAGTTGATTTTTAAGCCCGGCCCGAAAAGCCCGCTATAAAATTCCGGGCCTTGGACAACAAAATTAGGACCGAGCCCGATTAACGAGCCTTCTTTAATGCGATAAGCCCGATTCGAGCCCAACCCATGATTACCTCTAATGGGCGTTAGTTAGCATATGTTAGTTTATGATCATTATTGAATGAATGTGATTTGAAAGAAATGTGATTTAATTAGGAAAAATTTCAATAGGATACAAATGTGATTTCATTAAATTAGGAGAAGTGTCAATACAAATGATATATTTGGATGCATACTTGCACCAGATAAGTTTGGACCGGTGGGATAACTTTTCACCTTAGATATACTTTTTTATATTATACTTAAAAAAGCGAAAAGAATAGTAATAAAAATAATTATTTATATGAATTTTGGAAGCTAAATAGAATCAGATCATAAGACCTTTATATTTTTCTAAAGTATCAATGAGAAAAATTAATAAAATTATAAGTTCGTACATATTTTTGTGAGAAAAAAAACCAGTGCAATAAAATACCGATTTTTATTGGATTTTGGATCATACCAGAAACTTAAAATTTAATTTTTACAACCCTGAGGCAAGGTTGATCTAAAATGGTCCAAGTAAAGTTGGATTTTGAACACCTCTACCAAAAAAAAAAAACCTGAAAAATTGTGTCACTAGTTACCCATTAGTCATGTTAGACGGTCTAACGAAATATTAATTCTTGGAATCTTTGTTTTGTATGAAATTTGTAGATAGAAGGAGCTTATCTTGAAGATGGAAAGAGCCTCAACAATTGGGATGTTTTTAGTGAATTCCCGGGTGATTGCCTTTTGACTTGTATTCCTCTCCTTTGTCATTTTTCCTTGTTTGGAGCCATAGTTTAATAAACCACCTATATTTTAATGTAATAGTTTGAGTTCTGGTTAGATATTGTGTTAAGAGTAATTTAATGTAGTAGTATCAAAATCTATTAAAATTAAAAAAGTTAGAGAAGCTAATAATTTAATTTGAAATAGAGAGATTAATTTTATTTCATATTGGTTGCCAAATATGAGTATTTCATGCAAAATGTTTTGGATGAATAGAATAATGAGAGCAAGTTTAATAATAATGTTTATATATATATATATATATGACTTCAGGATCAATAGCAAATGGTGATAATGCATACATTGCTGATGATCATTACCATCTGTACACGGTAATGTATTTTCTTGTTTGATCTACATTGTTACCTTTCGTTTACTCAAAACTATACGATGTCATATTAATGGTCCACTACGATATATATAAACAGCAAGATGTCGAAAATCTGAAGATCTTAGGGGTGGATGCTTACCGATTATCAATATCATGGGCAAGAATCTTACCAAGTATGTAACACTTCATCTTCATTCATCAAGCCGTGTTTGGTAGTTAGGAAGTATATAGATCGAGATCGAAATCGAAATAGGATATGTTCTTTCTTATGGTCCAAACGAGCATAGCCTCAATGCCTCACATGTCTTGAAAGTGTACAAATATTGATGTTACAGGAGGGCGGTTTGGTGTAGTCAATCGCCTTGGTGTTGCTTTCTACAATAAGATTATAGATGATCTCAAACTTATTGGTGAGTTGCTACTACATAGTTTACCATCTACAGTTTTATTCCGCCGTATGTAACTACTACTCCGCTGTCCTCTAATGTTACAGTACATTTGTGTGAGGAAAAACGTCAAAGCGTAACAAACTCAAAGGGATGGACATAATTACTACTCCTCTTTTATTTTAATTATTATTATTATTATTATTATTATTATTATTATAACTTGAATTAATGTTGTGTGTGTGGAAGTAAATGAGGTAAGTTAGTTAGCTAGATTTCATCTCTATTGAATTATAATAACGTTAAGTTTTCAACTGATGATAAATTTCAGGAATTGAACCGTTCGTAACGATACATCATGAGGACTTCCCACAAGAGCTTGAAGACAGATATGACAGTTGGCTCAGTAATTCTATGCAGTATATTTTCCATTCACTTCTTTATCTAATTATCCTATATATTGGTTAACAACATCATACATAGAAATCATGTTGTTGGATTAATGCTTGAAAGTACTTTCGAAAACTACTACTTCGTTACACAAAGTACGTACAACTTTTCATTTTAAGGCCGTTCAATGCAATTAAATAGAAACAGAAGAAGTATATATTTAACAATTTTTCGCTATTCTAAATTTAAAATATTGGTTGCAGGGAAGAATTTGTACATTTTGCCAAGACATGTTTTGAAAACTTTGGTGATAGAGTGAAGTACTGGATTACAATTAACGAGCCAAATTTATTCACAGACATGGCTTATATTAGAGGGAACTATCCTCCAGGACATTGTTCCCCGCCTTTCGGTAATTGTTCAGCAGGTAATTCAGACGTTGAGCCGCTAATTGTAGCTCACAACATGTTGTTATCACATGCCAAAGCCGTTCAATTATACCGAGAGCGATTTCAGGTATTCAATAAAGTTGTGTCATAGACGACATTGCTCCATTTTTACTTGAATATTTCATACCTATGTATATTTAATTAGTACCGATATTGTTGTAGCCTAAACAAGGTGGTGTAGTCGGAATTGCTGTACATGCATTTAATTATGAACCCTTTAGAGATGATGAATTTAGCCACCAAGCGGTAGAAAGAGCTTTTGCTTCTAATGTTGCTTGGTATGTTGTCAACCTCTTCGCGTCTCTAGCATATTTGCTATATTATTGTACGTTTGTACCTGAGTTTCATATTATGTGCGACAATTGAATTTCTGTACCTATATTTCAATCCATTCATTAATAATGTTGGAGAGAATTGTAGGATTTTGGACCCATTGGTATTCGGAGATTACCCTCCTTTAATGAGAAAATATCATGGAAAAGAGCTACCAAAATTTAGCAAAGAAGAAGCTGAGTTAGTAAAGGGAAGTGTGGACTTCTTTGGGATAAACCACTATGCATCTTTGTATGCAGTTGATTGTTTTCACTACTCTGATGAATGCAATGCTGGAGATAAGCATGCTATTCGAGGTTTCGTTGCTACAACTGGGTATCGAGATGGTGTTATGATAGGAGGCGAGGTACACATATACTTCTTTCTTTTATTGGGTTGCATATCATGCATGTTTTAATTGCTCATTACACACCATAAATCAATAATTTGTTACTTAATTTTAGTTCATTTCAGCTCGACTTTATGTAGCTTGTCGAGTATGTTATTCATTTTTGTTCATACTATCACAATCTAAAAGAAGGCCTAATCGTATGACATATTTTATGGCAGACTGGAAATGTAAGATTTTTTGTGGTGCCGGAAGGAATGGAAAAGCTTGTGAACTATTTGACACTAAGATACCCTGATATGGGACTGTATGTAACCGAAAATGGTGAGTATATATATTTAATTACATGACCCTTACACTTCTAGTTTGTCAAATTCACTTGGTCGATCTTAATTGTATATTGAACTAGATCTGGTTAATTAGACATAATCCTAGGCCGAGAATTTTGGTTCAAAGTTATCAAGCTTAAAAGGCGGAAAGAGGAACACTCAATTGTTTTGTTATACATTCACATATAAACTTTAGAGATTATCATTCTATTCATTAATTAGGATACATTTAGCTTTGTTGAATGTACCAAAAATTGAAATTATGTATAATGTATCTAAATTATGCATTGATCATGTTGTCTATAATATCGAAGTGTGTATGATAGAGTATATGGTCCTCTAATGGTGTATATAATGTAGGATATGCACCACCAAATTCGCCCGAGGACTTAGACATGCTACAAGATCTAAAACGGGTGGAATATCATCAAGCATATCTCAAATCTTTGGCCACGGCTATTAGGTGAGAAAACAAACAGTTAAACAAAGTTTGGTAAGTGAAATAAGTTATGTGATATAATTTAATGTTTAAATTTGGATCACAGGAAAGGAGCTAATGTAAGAGGCTACTTCGCATGGACGTTAATGGACAATTTTGAATGGATCTCCGGCTATAGTTTACCCTATGGTCTTTATCATGTCAATAGAACAACACAAATAAGAACACCCAAGCTCTCTGCAAAGTGGTACGCTAATTTTCTAGCTAATGAAATTTCCTTTCACAAACCAAGATCCACATCAAAGAGATAGAGGTTTTTTATTTTATTTTTTTGGTAAAAAAATAGTTAAAAAACTAGATTAGATTTGTAATATTATTAAAATTATGGTTCTCATCATTTCATGATAAACATTCTAATTTGTTATGAATAAAGTATTTTTTTTTTAAATGCGTATTAATATGACATGCATTGGAGAGATTTGAGTTGATTATGTTTGAGAGTTTATATGGGAACACTAGTCATTTTTCTCTGACAAGACATTCTTATAACCTTTTGAAACACGACAAGCAGTCCAAGAGTCTCTCATGAATGAATATACGGGCATTGTGTAGAAGTTTTGCCCTTTTTTTTTTTCAGGATCTCAAAATCTCTAAAAACTATAACTTTAGCCTTTATCTCGGCTTCTTGAGGGGCTATCATGGGATGTGTTGTTTCCACACTATTTTTTTCTACATGTTACAAGAGGCCACAAACTCTCCATGATACGTTTCAGCATCTAAAAACTTGTTATCAACCCTCTCTCTTAGAGGAAGCTAGAGCACACTAGTCATTTTTGCACCTCAAGACCTTCTTAAGGCCTTTGGAACCCTGGCTAGCTATCCAAAGGCCTCTTTTGATTATATGAGCACCATTTAAACTTTTTGACTATATTTTTTTGGACTCCTAAACTTCTGAAAATTGTGACGTATAGCCTTCATTTTTTGGCTTCACTATGTCTTATTTCCATTTTATATATAAATATATAAGCACATGTTTACGGTAACCATATATAGGCCTCTCCACGATTGACTTAAAACTTAAAATAACTTGTAATCAACCTTTTTTTAAAGATATTTCAAAGAAAGGTTGTACTAGTCATTTTTGCTCTCGTGGAAACTTCTTATGGTCTTTTGAACCCAGGCAAGCTTTCTAAAACCTCTTTTGCCATAAGGGCAATGTGTACTTTGGCTGTTAAAAACCGTGACTTATAATTAATTTTCGTTTTTAGCTTCCTCAGTGCTATCTTGGGGTTTGAATTTTTAACGCCCAGTTGTCTTTTTTTACTACATGTTATGGGTGAAAATAGAACCCCCTACAACCATTTTTAACCTTTAAAAACTTATTACCATCCCTCTTTTAGTAATATTTAGGAGGAAGGGCACAATAGTCATTTTTGTGATCCAAGGACATTTTTATGGCCTTTTGATCCTCGACAGACATTCTAAGGGCCTCTTTTGACCATAAGGGCATCGTGAAAAAGTTTTAGCTTCTTTTTTTCTTGGACCTTGAAACTAATGAAAACCTTGACTTATACCTTTTATCTTTTATTGTCGAGAGGCTGTCTCGGGCTTATCTTGTTTCCACTCTTTTTTTTCTTACCATAATTTTTGTGACTGCACGATTGGTACCAGCCTCTAAAAACTTGTTATCAACCCTCTTTTGGAGGAAGGGCACACTAGTCAGTTTTGCTCTCCCATGACTTTTTTATGGCCTTTTGAACCTTGACATTCTGTCCAAAGGCAATTCTATTTTTTTTTTTTTACTATATGGCCACGGTGTAAAATTTTTGGTTTTTCTAGGACCCCAAAATCTTTGAAAAACTACGACTTATAGTCTTATTTCAACTTTCGGAGTATTGTCTCGTATTGTGTCTTATTTCCACCTTTTTTTTACTACGTGTTCTAAGTGACCACAAGATTATCCACAAATTGTGTTTGGAGGAGAAAGGGCACACTAGTCTTTTGTACTTTCTTAGGACCATCTTATGACTTTTTGAATCTCGACAAGTTGTCCAAGGGCCTCTTTTGACGATAAGGGCAAAGTGTAAATTTTTTGGCTATTTTTTTCTGGACTCCGAAAACAATGACTTATAACCTTCATTTCAGCTTCTGGAAGGGATGTCTTGGACTCTGTCTTGTTTCCACCCTAATTATTTATCACTTGTTCTAGGTGAGTATAGTACTGCCCCAATCGGTTTCTATTAAAGGACCATCTCAACCAAAAGCTTAAGCTTATGGTTGAGGCCCAGGAATAGTTTATATACTCTATCACGCCCCCTCACACGAGAGCCCGTTGGGCTTGAAGTGTGGATTCAGCATGGGCCCCCTTATACCCTGCGCTTAATAATTCCACTTAGAAGGGAGGGGTGGATGAGATTCGAACCCGTGACCTTTGTGTCACGTTGGCTCTGATACCATATTAAAGGACCATCTCAACCAAAAGCTTAAGCTTATGGTTGAGGCCCAGGAATAGTTTATATACTCTATCAGTTTCGACCCAGAAAAACTTGTTATCAACCCTCTTCCAGACAAATTTCAAAGGATCGGCACACCATACACTAGTCATTTTTGCTCTTTCTGAGACTTTCTTTTGGTCTTCAATTCTGAACCACGAGAAGCTATCCAAGGACATCTTTTGACCATAGGAGCACCGTATAAAATGTTTGGCCACTTTTTTTCCCGAAACTCAGTACCTTCGAATATTGTGATTTATAGCCTTCATTATCATGAGATTCCATTTCAATAGTGCCAAAAGTTTGTATGCACTGCCAATCTCAATGTTAGGAAATACTCTCAACTTATTACTAAAACAAACATGTTGTATTTTTGGAGATCTTGGGATATTATTTTTTTCCTAATTAGATGTGGTTTAATGGTTTGTAATTAGGAAACTTGATAATTTTTTTATTGGCAAGAAAACATCTTGATGATTATTGCATGTATTATTTCGTAGGAACTTAATAAATACAATATTTATTTTTGAGGGGAGGAAATCAAAATTTCTTGATAAACGCTTTTTTTTGTGCTAGGGTGCCACAAGGGCGAATATGAGAATCGATCCCAGAATCTCCTGGAACTAAGAGAAAAACATTTACCACTTGACCTACCCCTTACCCTCTTGTCTCTTTTATTATCGTATAGTATTTTCTTATATAATCTATATTGTATTTTGTAGGTGAGTTATCAAATTCTTTGTGGCACGTGATATTATAACATACAAAAATACAAGAACATTATTATTAAAAGAATATAGTTCCATCAAAATTACAAAGATACCATGTCAAAAACCTTTTATGTTAAGATATTTGTTTCTGGCTAAGAGAAACTAACAATTTTCAGAGAATAAGGTAAAGTTTATGATTCTCATTTTAATCACATACTATTTCACCAATCTAACTCATGAAACTGATTCTTTAGTCCCGTTCCCTCAACCATCTAGTTTAGTTTAGCACTATATATTCAGTTCAAAAAGAGAAGGGTGTCACCGATCCTACTGTAATTCTATCTCTGTTACACAATAATGCATGTCACAAATCTCACTCACAATAATGCGTGTTGAATTCAAAAGATATTAAAAAAAACATTGTTGAGAATTCACAAATGCTCTTAAGTCTTAATTAAGCTTTCGCTTTTCTTTGTTTATGAAAGAAAAGGAAAGAAATAAAGAAAAGGAAAGAAACGTGGTAAAATACTAAACTTGCACATTAAAGTCGAAGACAATCGACCACTTTTGAGCTTTGGTGCATGCATGGATAAACTATGGACCAATCCACTTTAATAGCTTTTACACTTACTATATTGAAGGACGAATTTCATGTTAATTCATAAGGAGGAGGTGGTGGTTGCCAATTCATGATTTCATGTTAATTTATGGTTTAAAAAAAATGATATTCTATATAAAGTGAAGGTGTGTGAAAGATTGAAATCAACAAGTAAATTCTAACACCTACTATTAATTATTCCATTATAACTTTATAATAAGGCAAAATTTAAAAAAAGAAAAAGAAAAAGAAATGTAAATTGTTGCAAAACATAAAATAATAATCCCGGGTTAATCAACCTTAAAGTCATAGGCTTCCAATGTGACTAATGAAGGTTAATTTGGTAGTTTTTATAAGAATTGAATAAAGATGATTGGATTATTTAGTTGGTTACCAATTGGTGAAACCATTATCATAATTAACTTAATTGATTCAATTATACTTCGTATATGATATTCATATGTCATAGTTGCATCAAGATCAATAGCAGCTAGCAATTAAAATAAGACTTGTAAAACTAATTAAGGAAATAACTTAATTTATCTTGTAACCCACTACACCTTGTCCAAAACTCCAAATGTCCACTAGCTAATTGTAATAGCAATAAAACATACTTATTTTGATAAATGTTTTTATAATTTTTAAGTATGTAATGTTAGAAGTTACATCTAATGTAGATCAATCGATCTTGATACATTTCAATTTACATAATCGATATTGATTATTTATTAAGGGTATTTAATTGGTACATTTTGTACAAACCTAAATACTACTATACCTATCAGGTTTCAAAAAGTGAACTCGTATCTTGCATGTGAATTCTATAAAACTCAAATAATATTTGGTGAAAATAACTCATAATTCATCTTAAAATGTGAGTATATATGTACTCATCATATTTTGATCCATGTTGATGATCAATTTATAAGTAGGACTTGTTTACTTCAACTGAAAATAGCTCAAATGAACTGAACTGAATGCAGCCGAACCGAACTGAACGTTTTTATGAAGGATTAATTAATAGCAAAATAGGAGATCAGAAGAGCTGAGCTGAACTAAACGGAGCTGAACTGAACTTAACTTAACTGAACGGATTTTAAGCTGAAGTAAACAGGCCCATAGGGGTGAGCGAATTTAACTATATTTTTATCAACTCAAGCCATGAATTCATGATGTACTTGGATGTTATAGGCAACACTTTATTTGGTTTAACAGCTTAGCATTATCCATCATTAAGCTTAAGCAGTTATGTCTAAGAAAATAAAATTTCATTTCATAAGTTTATATAGCTATGATTACAATTCAACCACCAAATGAAAGGGAAGTATAACGTTACTAGCTAGCTTTGATTATACTAATATTAAACAAAAAGTGGCGTAATCATGCGTATATTCCTAAGTTAGTAAGCTATATATATAGTAGGTACTAATTACTTTGCTTAATTATTATTTAATTATGAAAAATACTCATTATAAAAATTGAAGGTGGATTTTATGATCATGTGAATCATGAAAACTAGTTGGAGTATTATATTTCGACTGGGGTCACGAGTATGAGCGTGGTGATTGCAACTTCCCAGCTAACCCCCGTTTGATTTAGGCAATATATAGCTAGCATCCAATTTTGAACATTAATAATAATAATAATAATAATAATAATAATAATAATAATAATAATAATAATAATAATAATAATAATAATAATAATAATAATAATAATAATAAACAAAGTTTTATATACACCCGGTGTACAGTAATTACTTTACAATGGGTTTAAAGTTATACTTTTTTAAGTTTTAGTTACCTTAAAATCAGATCAAATTAGCATCCACCTACATACTTTTGAATGCTAAAAAACTCAATTTTAATGAATAACTATACTTTATTATGTCATATATAATTGTTATTTGTTCTAAATATTCAATAAAATTTCGATAATTTTAGAGTTACCAAAAACTTGATTCAAATTACCAAAAACTGATTTAAGTTGGTTGGTGTAAAGTAAAATTATTGTACACCGAATGTATACAATATTTTTTCCTAATAATGATATTGCAAAGATAAATTTGATACAATGTAGGGTGCATTTTCTAATCAATAATTATTATCATTGTGAAAATGACATTTTAAATCATCAACAAACAATAATTATTCATTTAATCTACTAGTAGGTTAGATAGCTTTATACGTTGATATAGTAATGTTCTAATGATAACCGATAATTAAGCATTTACCTAAAAGCTTAAAATAATAGGTACTAAAGATTGTAATTCATGTATACTTCATGTTGATATCTCGGCTCTTCTACCTTGCATTCTAAAGTACGTACTCACACATAGTGATAATGAGAGACAAACTCTTACATAAATAAAATTAAATGATAAAATTCTCACAAAAGCTAAGAATTCTATATACGTATTTAAAGTGTTTATAGGTGTAATTGCGCTCGAATATTGTGTAATTAAGTAATTTAACCAAAAATCAATTATATAAGCAAAGAACTTATACGTTCGATTAATATTAAGAAATGTCCGATAAACTATTTGACACCATTCACATAAAGTATCCCGCTCTTGCAAGTTGGTGCAATATAATTGACATGTATAATCAAATAATTGTAGTCCAATCATGTACAATCAGCTGGTAAAGAGCTGTTTGTTAAACAATCATTTTATGAGCTCCACAAAATAAGAGGAATAAAGGATATAAAAAGATTTGCAAAGAAATACTGTCATATACTCATAGATAGATGTTCATCTTCAAAGGCACCTTTTGAGTGTCATATTCCTTGCCCTTCTGCTCACTCTAAACCCCACACCCAACAATGAACATCACTCTCTTAGCTGACTAAAATGAGAAAGAGTGGAAAGAGGGCCATCCTTTTTTTTTTTTTTGGATATTCTCTTCAATTATAAGCTTTCCCATATCTTACTACGTTAGCTACAACTTGATATTGAGAAGACTTCTCAACTTACCTAATTTTTCACTAATTCCATTATTAGTGTTTTTTAATTACGTTGCACCTTATCTCTATCTATATCCAGCGACAATTTTATTATATACACCCGAGACTGATAGACTGTATTTGGTACATGTATTTTAAGATGTTATTTTCCTTCATTTGAAAGAATGTACAACGAAAATAGAGGGGGCAAAAATTGAATGGATAAGAGTACACTTGCGTATTTGCATGCTACACCAAGTGACAAGAAAATGTATAATACACATTTCTACTTCGCAAGTACATAAACGTACACATGTGTGCACTCAAGCATATGCAACATGGACTTTGATTTTTGGCAATTGACCCTTCATTTGATACTTGATCATGCATTGGTGCCACGAACTCTTCCTAGGGGTGAAGAATAAATTACCAAGTCCCTAAGAATTTCTTACAAGTACATTGTTGTTAGCTCTATAAGAAAACTTAGAAGTGTTGCTTAATTAAAGAGAAGTGGTTAAGCATTAAACAAATAATAAAATGAGTATTGATATAAGGGCCCATTTACTTTGGCTGAAATGAAATCAACTGAACTTAGCTGATTGGAGCTGAACTGAACTGAAAGTTTTTATTATGATATTTAAAGAATAGCTGGGCTAAATTAAACTGAATTAAACTGATCGGAGCTGGGCTAAGCTGAAATGATTTTAAGCTGAAGTAAACAGGCCTTAAGTACATATTTCTTCCGTCCCTTAAATATTGCTATAAATCTATTTTGAGAGTCAAAATTCATAAACAATATCCTCAATTTCTCATTAATAATATAACATATATATACATATAGTATAAATACTAGTCAATGAGATTTTATTAGATTTACCATAAAATATATAGTTTAAAAATCAACTTCGAATAAGTTGCTTCAAAGCTCAAATAAAGATATATATAGTTAAACTTGTCGGTTGAAGACCATGCATGAATTGAAAAAACAAATTTAACAATTTGTTAAGCTAATGGACATAAATAAAATACTTATTAAATTGGTAGTAATTGTGGAGTTGGGTTTAGCCCGTTCACTACTAGGAGTCTAGGAGTTCAGAACACCTCAAAACCTCCTCCTAGTTTCGATGAAAATTGAACTTGGTCTTATCAAAAGATGAAGGTAGTAATTATTTTTTCATTTCCTAATAAGATGTCATGATCTCGGAGCACAGACAGAGGAGTTTCTAACCAAATGAGTTATCTTTTTTTCTTTTCAATGTTTGTATAAAGAAGAAATAACATATAGAGCAGATTTATTCTCTATATTACGCATAACTTTAAGACTCTATTTTCTTTAAGCTGAATTTGATCGAAAAGAATACGATATATTAATTCAAAATGATTAAAATAAATCAAATTAAATTAAAAATAAATTCAAAAGAACAATGTCGGACAAATCGGATATTGATGCATAGTTGGCATACAATACCGTTGTCCGTTTAATTGGTAACTCAACCCTCATGGTTTCTTCTCGAACCTCTGCCTTTACTCACCACTAGATACTTCATCTCATCTGTAAAATAAAAAAGAATCGCAATAATTTTGGACAAACCAAAGAACAGTACCTTTTCTCTCTAATACCTTCATCTCATCCGTAGTATGGGACTATGGGGGGTGACTTCCTGCTGTCGGCATTTATGATTTATACAGGTGGGACCCACCTCCAAAAGTAGGACCCACAAATTACATCTCTTCTCAATATCTCCCAAAATCTCCTTCCTTCTCCTTGTACTTCCATGTGCTCCTGCTGTCATCTCCTTCCCACCCATGTGACCACACTCCTTCAACCATCTCCTTTCTAATTTTTCACCATTTCCAATATTATCTTTTTGGTTTTTTTTTTTTTTTTTTTTTTTAAAGAATTTCCATTCAATTCCTCTGTTTCATCACCATGAATTTCTGACCTTCTTTTCTCTCTCACTCTAGAATCTTCCTCTTCAATTGAGTTTGAGCTCTTAACTTCTTCAATGGAGTCCTCTACTCGTCTCGATCATGTCCTCTTCCAACTCACTCCTACTCGCACTAGGTATATACATAATATTCACTTATTCGTCCGTTACCGATAAAATGCAATGATTAGACATTTTTTCTCTCTATCGTATCGTATCGTATGCCAAATCGTTGCATTTTATTTGTTAAATTTTTTCATTGTAATTTGATTTTATCAGCTTTACGAGTTAGATTTGCTATTGATTTGGTGTTTTTTCGTAAGATGTGAGTTGATAATATTCGCCGGAAAGTCAAACGAGAAGTTAGCTTACGGACTATTAGAGCCGTTTATAATACATTTAAGATCAGCTAAAGATCAGATTTCCAAAGGCGGTTATTCAGTTACTCTTCGTCCTTCTTCACTCAATGCTCACTGGTTCACTAAAGGAACTGTACTGAGGTATCATTTGACATTCTTCATTTTCATTTTGTTCAATTTTTTTAGTTTGATTTTTAATTGGAGTTATGTTGATTTGGTTAGGTTTGTGAGGTTTGTAAGTACGCCGGAAGTTTTGGAAAGGTTTGTGACAATTGAGAGAGAGATTTCGCAGTTGGAGAGTTCAATCAAATCGTCGAATGTTGGTGATGTTGTTGCGGCTGAAAATGATGGTATTGATTATTGAATTGTGTGATTCTAATGTTTCTCTCGTTTAAAAGATAAAGGTTAGATTAATTAGCATGTTAATTGATTTGGTAAGATGTTAGTTTGACTAGATTTGTATGTTGATGTATATGAATAATATGATGATGCAATGGCTTTAATAAAAGCTCTTGGTGAAACAAGGTGTCTTCATATGTTTAGTTTATGTGTTAATGAGATTTGGTTTGTGCTAATGATTTACTTCCTTTTTGGTTGTACAATTCATTTATTCAATTGTTTTTTTTTTTTTTTAATATTTATGATGGTATATAGGAGGTTTGATTTGATCATTTTGGGAAATTCGACTGTTTGATCATTAAGCATTACAGGGCGGAAGCTTAGTAGATATAATATTTGGATGTATTCGCAGAATATGTATGATTTGAGATTTGTTAATCATTTTGATAATTATCTGAATTTGGATTGACAGGAAATTCAAAAGATTCAACTGCTTCAAAGGTAATGACTTCTTTGAGTGAGCTTAAAGCATTATAGGATGCAAAACTATGTTGTTTGTCATTTTCACCACAATAACTGATTGTTTCTCTGTTGAATTGGTTTGTATAGTCCTACGAAAGCAGTGATCATGCACACCAGGAAGAAAATTCTAAGTAAGAATATTTCTATATGTTAAACGTAAGGAGTCAATAAGTCCATTTATAGTGATTGACATTTGCTTCTTACTTTTTAGGGAACGCCTACACCGCGTGGTTGAAACTCGTAAAGCAGTTCTCCGGAAAGAACAGGCAATGGTGTATGCTCGAGCTCTGGCAGCTGGATATCAAATGGATAATTTGCACGACCTTCTTTTGTTTTCTGATGCTTTTGGAGCTTCACGACTGAGGTACATACTATTGTAACCCGTCAGCATTGGATTTCAGATTTCTGCTTCTGTTTGACTCAGAATCCTGGACTTTACTTCTACATTGACATCAACTTCATATGAAAATTAGCATGTTTATGACTTTATGGTTTGGTTGTGTTCTCACATCTGTTCTTTGGTCTTATCTAGGGAAGCTTGTATAAATTTCAAGGATCTATGCAACAAGAAAAACGAAGATAGACATTGGGTTGATGAGATTGCTGCAATGCAGGCTATGGTGCAGCCAGACTTGTCATACTTGGGAACATCTGGAGTTATCCTTGCCGGTGAAGAAAATGATCCATCCCAAGGTTTCATGACTACTGGGAAGCAAAATAATAGTGCAGAGTTATCAGTGTCTGATTCTATAACTAGTCATGGAAGTTTAGATGCTAACCAAGGTGGATATGAGATTCTTCTTCCTAAAAATTCTGTTATATTCATATGTTACGATGCATATATAGTTATATACTCTTGAACCTGATATTTGTATACACAACAAGACAAATTTCCATAAACTACAAACAAAAGTAGGGTTATTGAAAGGTGCATTGAACTCCTTCACTAAACCTTCTTTGACAACATCTATGTTTACTTTTTCCTTTTCCATTCCTGCTGTTTGATTAATGATTATAATATACTAATGGCTTATGCTGTAAATTAGATAGTAATTCCCACATGGCCTTATTCCAATCACATTATTTTAAATTATGTCATTTCCCGTTCTCTTTAGCCTTTCATGCTCCATTTCCTTCCACTTGGTTGACTGAAAATACTTTCATCAGTTGCAGTGTTTTCAATTCTCTGCTCTGGGAAGTATAACCATTTTGAATTATCCCTTTAACACTCTATTATGCTGCAATGTAGATGCTCAAACTCCACCAACTGATTCAAAAGCACAAATGCCACATCCATGGGCACAGCAATTTCATCCGTACTTGCGCAATTTTCAGGGTCCCATGTATCAGCAGATGCCTCCTTATCAAGGTTATGGCTTCAACGGTATGCCATTTTACCCTCCAAATATGCCCTGGCCATCCGATGCTGATTATGAATCACATGACCGTCGTGATCGAAAATCATCATCCAAAAAGAAGGGAAAAGGTTCTCATGCACGGGAATCAGAGGAGGATCGTGAAGAACACACCGAGTCCGATGGATCCAGTTCTGAGACAGATTCTTCTGTAGAGCGTTCTCATAAAAAAAAGCATGGGAAAAAGTCTTCAAGAAAAGTTGTGATACGTAATATAAATTATATTTCATCTAAAAAGGATGGAGAACAGGATGGTTCTTCTGAGACTGATTCATCTGATGAGGATGGCTATGTGAATGGTGATTCTCTCAAGCAGCAGCTAGAGGAAGCAGTTGGGTCCTTTGAGAAGCATAAAAAGTCTACCTCTCGCCATCACAAGAAACGTAATGGACCCAAGGACCTCAGTTTAGCCAATGGTGCTGCTGACCAGGATGATGAAGATGTTTCTGTGAAGAATAAGAATGGAAGTAAAAGCAACGAAAATTGGGATGCTTTGCAGCAGCTACTAATGAGGGATGAGTCAGATTCTAATAATCCCGAGCCACTTTCAGTCTTGGCTACAGAGAGTTCACATGAGCAAAATTCTTTTGCATTCAAGCCTGAAGCAAATGAGAGAAAACAGCATAAACCAATTCCAAGTGATGCTTTTCTAGTCACCGAAAAGGGTGCTGGAAATGATTATGATGCAGGAAAACTCTCAGTTCAAGGCTTTGACCCCATTGAAAGTACTCACCCAGTAATGAAAAGAGGTAGTACTCCTGAGGAATTTCTATTTTCTCAAAGAAACGAAGAACCTGAAAGTTATATGCGCAAGCCGTATTCTGATGATGTTGTCCAAACTTCTGTGATCAGAAGCCAAACTAGTGATGATTGGTTTGTTGGTAAACAATCAGATGATGCAGCAAGTCAGGGAGCAAACAATCATCTCAGGTTTATTGAAGGTGATTATATGATATCCTCCGCTGATCAGGATGAAAGGACAAAAAAAGATGTTATTTTTGATGATTCTCTCATGATTCAAGGGCGCCTAACAGATGATCACCCTGAATCGCAACTGAAAACTGATATTAGCTTTGTTGCTGACATTGTTGAGGCCACTCTTTCTGAAAATGTAAATTCAGTACCACAGCAAAAAAATGAATCAGTTGGATTCTATGAACCAGATGCGCTTTACATGGTTCGTGATCATAATACAGCTGTGGAACCAACAGTACCATCTTGGATTCCAGAACTAGATGATGAAAATTTTGTTGCAGTCAAAGAGCCTGTTAAGAAGTCAGATGTAGATGTAGATGTTGGTGCAGACCCGAAATTGAAATCTGAAAAAGTTTCTGACAACAAAAAGAGTGTAAAAGCTTCTAGTAAGGACCCTAGGTCAAGAACCTTGGGTGGACCTCTGAGGAGAGCTAAACCTGATACTACACCAAGGTCAACATTTGGGAGTAAAACTTCTTCTTCCAAGAGCCAATTTGAGAAGGTAATTATCATTTGGAGTAGGAACTTCCATTCCTAAACTATGCATATCTTTTACTATTGTTTTTTTTAGACTAAATAAATTTGTTCAGTCAAAATGTATAATTGAAAAGAAATCCATGCTGATAGATCAATTGCCTACTAAATGGGTTCTTGCATGTAACGTCTATGGACAAAAGGCATTGAATTTGCAAGACAGCAGAAGTTGTATGCTTATCTATGCATAGAATAATTGTAGCGTAACTGTCTCAACCTTTGTATAACTTAATTATCAGTTCTTTTATTGCCTTCATTTCCCTTTGCATTGACTTAGTTTTTTGACGATCTTGATAACCAGGATGAAGAGAGAAGAAAGAGGATTGAAGAATTGGCTATGCGAAGGCAAAAACGAATTGCTGAAAGGAGTTCTGGTAGTGGCGGTAATTCTGTCACACCTAGGAAGCCTCAAGCAGCCAGTAAAGCAGTGACAGCTGCACCTAGTTCTGACAAGTCAAAAACCAAGCCCATCCTTAGGAGTTCCACCATTGATCGGCTTGCAGCTGCAAAGATATCTCCAAAGGCCCCAAGTGCTGAACCTAAAAAACTACCTGCTAAGGTGAAAGGTACCCATGTGAATGGTGGATCATCTAAGATTCGTAGTGCAGATGGCATAAAAATGATTGTAGACAAGAACAAGCCTTCAGAGAAGGAAGCTGTTGTTGAAAATATAAAGGGGGCAAGTTGTCCAATTTCAGATGTTAAGGAGGAAAAAGTCATTGCGAGAATTGATGCTCCAACACCAGCAATAGAGTTGCAGACTATGCAAGAGCCACTCTCCCATGTAGTTGATGATCCAAAAGACATTAAAGAGCTTCATGTTACATCTTCAGTTATCAATAAGGATGTTAAAGTGGTAGCACAGCTGGATACTTCGGATGAAAAGGTAGGCAACCTTCTTGAAGATCATCCTACAAATTTGGATTCTGTCAAAGAAAAAAATGATATATTATCTAAAGAATCTTTCTCTTTTCCGAAAGAGGAAAAAGTTTCTGATGGCCATGATAAATCTGCTCCAGAATTGAGTATCCATCCATTGCCAGAGTCACCCCCTAAACATGTTGATTCTGCTTCGATTGTTGAGGAGAAATCTACTAAAACCGGAATCAGTCCAAGTGCTGCAGAAATATCCGAGATAGAAGAATCAACTCCACCTCCAACTAATGAAAAGAATGTTGATGCCATCCTGTCAAGGAAGAAATGGGACGGTGCTGAAAATTCTCCAAAATCCACCAAGGGTTTCCGAAAGCTTCTCATGTTTGGCCGAAAGAGTTAGCCACCGTCACAATGAGATGTAAAGAATATGCAAAAAGATAAGTTTTATACACCGATTTTGATGGTTCTCTCATGTTTATACTGCAGATAATAAAAGAGGGGAATGAGGGTCCCTTGCTGCATAATTAATCAGTCGGCTAAATATAGGGCATAATGATCGTCAGTTCCATACATCAACGTTTGATGCCTGTTTCCTAGTTTGAAGAGCTTGTGATTTTTATCTTCTGTGAGTTACCCATTTTAAAGTATATTTAGGCTAGAGTGTGCATATTATGTCTCGAGCTAGTTTATTATTCATTCAACTTGATTTTTTTAATAATCTATTTGCAGCTTGTACTCTTTGGTTTTTGGTTAAATTCTTTGTATGTACTTGATTATATACTTTGTCTCGAGCTAGTATATTATTCATTCAACTTGATATTTTTTAATAATCTATTTGCAGCTTGTACTCTTTGGTTTTTGGTTAAATTCTTTGTATGTACTTGATTATATACTTTGTAATGCAATTCATTGAATATAGCTGGTTTTTCTGGTTTTATGCTACAAATCATTTACAGTACTTCATGTTGTTTTAGCAGTCCTTTGTGTAGCACGCTGAAGTACATCTATTTTAACCGACATAAATATGGAGCAATATTGTTGAGTTTATTAGCTTTTCTACCTTCACCTATTGTTTCTAGGGGTTAAGCGTTTGAATTTGGCCTCTAGATCTTCATAGTAAGGAAGCTTGGGATGGACATGACCACCCAATTTCTTTTCACCATTACAAATTTCGTCTAATTTCACCACTGTAGACATGTCCAGGTGCATGTGTTTATTGCTTGTCTTCCTTGAAGGTTGCTGTGGTAGTGGATGATAAGCTTGAATGTCACCGCGAAGTGGTGTTCTTTTGCTCGCACTATTTGAATTAAGTGGTAGTGCAGGAGCCTCATAGTCACTAAAGGTTTGGGGCGGTGTGACCACTGTCTGTTCTTTGATAGCATCTAGATGAACGACATTGTCATCCTCTTGAATTTGATGCGTGTTCTTTGTAAATTTCCTCAGCAATACATCCAAGTTGTTCATCAGATTGCTGGTTATCTTTGTTATATACCCATGCTCAAGCATCTTCTCACTTCTGGTACCATCATGTTCTTGTTGCATTTCATACAGTTTATCTCGGGGGATCTCATCACTCATAAGTTGATTTTCTTCCTTGGTGTAGAACTTCTTATCCATAACATCATAAACCTGTGACAACAATAAAAGGTTTCAGGAACCTAGGGTTAAGGAAAGAATGTCGAGCAACGATGTTTCAGTCTCAGGTCTCACCTGTTGAAAGTTTTTGGGAGGACACCAAACAACAGCATAGTCTTTGGTAATTTCTTTGATCAACTCAAGTTTGACATTATCTGATATTGAACCAGCAGACAAAGTCTTCTTAAGTTCTGATTTCACCAAATTTGTGGGCAGTAAATTAACACTGCTAGCTTCAAACTCATTGCCATACCAATTTCGGAATAGGATTCGCAATTTGTTTAGCTCAGGTAGTTCACCACACCTTGAAGCAGCGAAACACACACTTGAAACGGCTATTTTCACATCCGTTGGCATTTCACTGCAGAAAGAAAATCTGTATCAATGAGAGACATATTTCAGGGAACCTATAATATTTCATGACTTCATCTTATTGAGATCCATGCATGAAAACAGAGGTAATGCCTGGTTTTGCCGATGCAGGATAGGTTATTGGAGATGCATTCACAAATTTCATTGATCATTCCATAGGCAACGACTCTACGCTCCTCCTCACAGAGTTGTTCAACCTACAACACATATAACGACAAGCATGACGATCATTATGTTGTATAAATGACTATCAGACTATGAATAAGGATATGCTGAATGTAAAATTGTAAATAGGCTGATCGATGTAAAGTTTGAACTTTAAAACTCAAGTGTTTTCACAGATTCATACCAAGATGGATGCTCTCTGAGAGTAGCCAAGTTGGAGAAGCTTAGCAATATCGTCACGAGTTTGAGAAATAATAACACTTTTCCTGGCTTGAAGAAATTTGAGGCGATATGTAACTTGTTTAATGAGCTTCTTGCTGATAATCCAGGATTCAAAAAAATTAGTGAATGATATTTTTCTAGACTATAAGCTTAAGTAAAGTTCAAAATTACTCAAAAGTCAATCTCTTGATTTTCCTCGTCTTAAAATGTACTATATACTACTTTGTACTACATTACTACGGAATAAATTAGTAATATACTACTGGTCAACTGAGCCTAAATGTTTTGATTGAGCTTGAAGTTAGGTGCATCTTTACAAATTATTGAGAGTTAGGGATAGCTCAATCGGTAAGAAACTTAGAATTTCTCCGTAATTTAAAAAAATTCTTGGATCGATTTAAAATGGATATAAGATTACATCGTTTGGATGTTGATCAAGTAGCATGAATGTTTCAATAATTTATTGTGTTACACTTTTATTTGACCCTTACTTCCTACTCTGGACTTTTTTGTCAACATTTTTATATTTCATTGTGTTACTTCCTCATTGTGTTACGTCTTTTAACTTCGACATTATTCACCTACTCCATTTGAATCGCAAGCAAAGTAGGTCAAAGTCCCATATTGATCATTTGTTTATTTTAATTTTTGTGTTGCTTAGCCAACAAGAGTAGAGATAAAAGTTGATTCTATAATCTCCTAGAATCGAAAGAGAAAACTCTAATCAATTGAGTTATTCTGGCCTCACTTTCTTAATCCTTTATTCAAAAGCGAACTAAACTCTATTTTTGATAAACAAATAACATTATTGGATACAAAAATTATAAATCTATAACTATGAAACAAAGTTTGCACAAATAATGGTAATTACCACTTAGAAGCTTTCCTTCTGGATCCAAGACACTGAAAGGGCATGCAAGACAAACAAAAACCCATTGATTGTGATTGTAATGCTTCCTTATTCTTTAATCTACTTTCTTCTTGCTTTTTTACATGTAAGAAAAGAAGAAAATCTTAAGTGTGATTAAAGTAATGAAATTAGTGTGCGACTAAAGAACTTTTTTTATGTGGAAATTGATGGCTAGTTATTATCATGAAATAGTATTGAAAACAATAAAGTAGTTTATAATGATCTCATTTAATTTTTTAATACGTGCTCATTCATGAAACCCTAAAACGTGTACTAACCGTAGATAATGGAGCATAAAAAAGATATGTTTAGGTCATTACCTATTTTATTTTAGCCAAAGTAATAACTTTCCTTATTAAGATGATTCCTTAGATTAGCTAATCAAGTATCTAAAATTGAAAATGCACATGGTATCTTTTTGTTTGGATGCTAAATCTACATATGGTATGTAATGCGCCGTACTATAATTTGATTCTATTGCCAAATTAAAATAATTATAAGTACGAAACCTATCAAAGGCCCATTCAAATCATTTTAGAAGATTTAGATTTTGATCCAAAAAGTTTTGGTTACACATTTTCAATCCTTCTCTATTGCTCATATCTATTGTGAAAGAAATCGAGCTGCTAATTGAATGGTAACTTGCAAATGTAGGTCATCTTGTGGTAGGCAAAATGTTTATTAAATGTCCCCATGCTTCTAAATTTTTTGTAATTGTTGAGTATGGTAGATTAGGTAAAACCCTAATAGAAAGGGCTACTTAATTTTGTTTTATTCTCATCACCTCATAAAAAAGTATGGGGTATAAAGGAGGATAGAGGTCATAGATGGAACTTTCTAAACAAATAGAGGAGTTATGTTAAAGCTGTGATATATTGGAAGAATTAACAAATCCCAAAAAAAAAAAAATTAAAAAAAATGAATATATACTTCGTAAAATAAGTGGTTCTATGTAATCAACTAATCACAACAACAACGACAAGAATCGATACTATACTCTCACGAAATTGAGAGAAAAATTAATCTAACTCAAGTGAGCTATCCCTCACTCTATAAAATTGTTGAAATTATATAAGGAGCATGTATTACAAGTGCACGATGTACAAGATGGTTTTTACATCGAATGTATATTATAATTTGTTCAAGTGTGTTCGTTTCGTAAGATAGAAATATTCTATAAACCAGATTTTTCTTTAATGATTGTGTTTATCAATTTAATTAATATATTCTTTTATCTAATTATCTAGTAGTCTTACCAAATAAGACCGTCTTTCAACTATATAAGTTTAGAGATTATCAAAACCTTTTATAATTTATATGTTTAAAACTAAAAGGGTTTTTTCTAAAGTGTACCCATGAGTTATTGCATTACTCTTAAGCTAACCAATATTGTTAAGTTGTGCCACTTTTAGCAAATTTTATGTTACAAATTTGGTTAGTTTTCTTCAATCATACTCTTTTTAAGTTTTCTAAGAGATAAATCTTTATCTTTTGAACATTTATTACAATAAAAGATTTAAATGAAATAAAAACAACAAAAAATTTCAATAGAAATCTAATTTAAAAGGGCACAACTTAGAAACTTAGGTGAGCTTAAGGGTATAACTGAAAATTTCAAAAAACATTGGGTACAACTTAAAAAACGCAAAAACTCATGGATACACTCTAGAAAAACCCAAACTAAAATTTGTCCAAATTCGTATTCAAACTTATTATTAAAATTTATCATAACTTATGAATATTTTTATAACGTGGATTAAACACGGTACATCTTAGAACATGTTTGGTATGTCAATTTTGAGTGTAGGGAATAGAATCAAGTAACAATTTTCATTACCTATTGTTTGATATGAGATCTTGGTAACACAATCCATTACCTAAGGGTAACAATTACCCCCACTTTGTTACCCTTCCCAACCCTATGGTAACAAAATCCTTTCACTTTTATTTTGTTTCCTTTCCAATTGCTTAGCCATACCAAACAACTTATAATACTAACACTTAATATTACCCTTCCAATTAGTAATTTGTTTCCATTTCATTTTCTCATCCTAAACCTAAACCAAACACCCCCTTAATTTGTTCAATTTGATATAAGGCTTAAATTAGCATGTGACACCCAAAAAAAATTACAGATCAGCTTAATTATATATGCAAAGACAAAAGACCGACATTTTGACGAAAGGGTGCAATTAAATTTTGTTTCGTGTTATTGTAACTTTGTAATGATCTAATGACTAATACTCCAATACACTAATACGAAGTTTTCGATTTATTAACAACCTTTTTTGCGCGACTTTGGAACTTCACCGACACACAGCTAGTGAATAGCTACATTTTCATGTTCAATAAATTTTACTAATATTATTTAATTTCTAAGCATTTTTTTATCATACAACTATATTTATTTTATTTCATGCAGCACATGAGTTGCATAAATACAAAATTACATATACGTATGAGTTGTAAAATTTTTGTAAAACGGTCCAACACAAATAAAAATTACGGAGTAATATTTTTATGGACCGGAGCGATCCGAATATGTTTTTTTGGTGGTAACTTAACTAGAAAAAGTAGAAAGTGAAAATGAACTTGGAATTAATTGTCATTTATTCCCACCATTTTATTATATTTACTCTTTTTATATTCACTCTTTAGACAATTTTTAAAAAAAGAGTAAAGGACGCGGTAGTTTTTAAAAGATTAGTTTTTAAAAGATTTTTACTAAAGGGAACATTATTCTTTTTTACTCTCATGGGACATTCTTGTGTCTTTTCGAACTAACACAAGTTGTCCGAAGGCCTTCTTTTGACCTAAGGGACATCACGTAAATTCTTTGGCAATTTCTTTTTTAGGAATTCGAAATCTTTCAAAACTGTGAATATCCTTCATTTTTCGATTTTGGGGAGCTTTTCCCGAGCTCCAACTTGTTTTTACCATGTATTTGTCTCACGTGTTGTAAGTGAGAAATGGCACACTTGTCCTTTTCACTTTTCCGGGACCGTCTTATGATGCTTCGAACCGCGACAAGCTGAGCTACCCTCGGACCATATGAATATTCTTCTATGGCCATTTGAGAAAATGGTCACTGAAGTCTTAAAAAGTCAAACTAATAAAATTACGACACATATTAAATGATATTCGTATTTTATACAATTTNACTTTTATTTTGTTTCCTTTCCAATTGCTTAGCCATACCAAACAACTTATAATACTAACACTTAATATTACCCTTCCAATTAGTAATTTGTTTCCATTTCATTTTCTCATCCTAAACCTAAACCAAACACCCCCTTAATTTGTTCAATTTGATATAAGGCTTAAATTAGCATGTGACACCCAAAAAAAATTACAGATCAGCTTAATTATATATGCAAAGACAAAAGACCGACATTTTGACGAAAGGGTGCAATTAAATTTTGTTTCGTGTTATTGTAACTTTGTAATGATCTAATGACTAATACTCCAATACACTAATACGAAGTTTTCGATTTATTAACAACCTTTTTTGCGCGACTTTGGAACTTCACCGACACACAGCTAGTGAATAGCTACATTTTCATGTTCAATAAATTTTACTAATATTATTTAATTTCTAAGCATTTTTTTATCATACAACTATATTTATTTTATTTCATGCAGCACATGAGTTGCATAAATACAAAATTACATATACGTATGAGTTGTAAAATTTTTGTAAAACGGTCCAACACAAATAAAAATTACGGAGTAATATTTTTATGGACCGGAGCGATCCGAATATGTTTTTTTGGTGGTAACTTAACTAGAAAAAGTAGAAAGTGAAAATGAACTTGGAATTAATTGTCATTTATTCCCACCATTTTATTATATTTACTCTTTTTATATTCACTCTTTAGACAATTTTTAAAAAAAGAGTAAAGGACGCGGTAGTTTTTAAAAGATTAGTTTTTAAAAGATTTTTACTAAAGGGAACATTATTCTTTTTTACTCTCATGGGACATTCTTGTGTCTTTTCGAACTAACACAAGTTGTCCGAAGGCCTTCTTTTGACCTAAGGGACATCACGTAAATTCTTTGGCAATTTCTTTTTTAGGAATTCGAAATCTTTCAAAACTGTGAATATCCTTCATTTTTCGATTTTGGGGAGCTTTTCCCGAGCTCCAACTTGTTTTTACCATGTATTTGTCTCACGTGTTGTAAGTGAGAAATGGCACACTTGTCCTTTTCACTTTTCCGGGACCGTCTTATGATGCTTCGAACCGCGACAAGCTGAGCTACCCTCGGACCATATGAATATTCTTCTATGGCCATTTGAGAAAATGGTCACTGAAGTCTTAAAAAGTCAAACTAATAAAATTACGACACATATTAAATGATATTCGTATTTTATACAATTTCAATACATATATAACGTATTTTTAGAAATACAAATAATATTTCAATATTTATTTATATTTGCAATCATGTATTACACGGTTTATGAATTAGTGTATTTACAAAACCATATACGTGTATAATACTGCTTGTGAATTTGTACTTTTTTACTATGTATGAAATAAATTTATATGGCTTATTCTATACGGTATAAAAGTAAATAAATTTATTCTAAATATAAGTATTATATTTAAATAGTATAAACTACGAAAATTATTTAGTAAGTGTGGTAATTTTATTGGTTTGACTTTGGTGCCATTTTCTTAAATAGCCATAGCAGGTAGCAACAACCCCCAGGCCATATTTTGACCCTAGTGGAATTTTGGTTACTCCGTTTTTTCCCAAATCCCAAAACCTCTATAAACTATGAGGTGTCTGACTTATAACTTTCGTTTTCGACTTTCACCATAATACAATACCTGATACGGTGTTGTTTTTAGCTTTTTTTTTTTTTTTTTCCTACCTTCCAGAATCAGTGCACAGCATCTCCAAATTAGGAAACATTAAAATACAAGGTTCCACCTAAAAAAAACAAATCAATAAAAAAGGCACAAAATCAACTCAATTCCTGGAATTCTAACACAAATCAGATTAGTACGTACATAAAGATGCTATATCACCATTATTGACAGCTTTACTTCAGTTGGTACAAAGTCACATTCTTCTTCCAACAGTTACATTTACTAGCTTCTACTTCACTCCTTTCATCTTCCTCTTACTTTATTTTTTAATTTTATTATTATTATTATTATTATTATTTTTTTTTTTTGTATGAATACTATACACCTACCTTCTGAAGCAATTTAAAGCTCAAATCTTTAATACCCAACTAACCAAATTCAACATAGAAAAAAACCCAGATCTTAGAATTTTCATTTGAAGCTTTGAAAGCTCTAATAAAAATAATCATGGCTTCAAAACTTGTTATTATTTTTGTTATTGTTGTTGATATTATTGCTTTTGGTCTTGCTGTTGCTGCTGAGCAAAGACGAAGCACTGTAAGTTTCTTTCTTCCTTTTTTATTTTATTTCTGATTTTATTGATTTTAATTCTTTGAATTTTGGGTGTTGAGATTGATTTTTTTTTTCTTAATAATATGTGAGTTTTTAGTGTTGAAATTTATGGTTTTGAGTTGAATTTGATTGTTGGGTTAATTTCATTTCTAATGGGTTTATTTAAGTGGTGATTTGTGTAATTTTTGATGGGTTAATATGGATTTTGGAATTAATATAAGTTGGATCTGATATAATTTGTTAATTTGAGTGTATCTTTATAATATTAATAAAGCAGAGTAAAATTAGAGCATATCAGTGTTAAGTAATACTAAGTACTAACAGCATGATGTTTGAATTATTTGGTGATCCAATTAGTATATTAATTCACTTCTGTTTGATGTCATTTTTATACGTTATTTTGTTAAAAGTTTAAAATTTTAAGCTACAAGCCTACAAATGCCTGTGAGAGGGCGGGATAGCTTTGTTGAATTGTTGGTTATAATTTTCGTCATGATTCGGATATGTTGGGATCGGTTCTTATCCCGCCCTTGAGGATCCCTAGCGCTAATTAAAAAAATGCCTGTTTTTGCCAACTTCATTCATTGCTTAGTAGTGATATGTGATCAGTACGTGGTTATAGATGGCTAATGGTGTTCTAGAATTAGATCACCTAAATGTCTTATACCTGTGCTTGATAACCGCGCAATCACGCAATAACACATGTAGCACATAAACCATTGGGTTTTGTTGGCATTGATGTCAAATAGTTGTAGATCAGCTGCCATGAAGCTAAAATTATTCAGCCAAAGTGCTTTTATTTTCTTTTCCGATAGAAAACGTTCTACGTTATACTTTGATTATCTGTAGCGGAGATTTGGAGATCATAAGTACAGTATCATATCAACCCCTCAAGTCTTAGACCTTTACCTTTTAGTGTAGTATTTGAATTAAGGTAAGGTTGTGGGTAAAATGTGTCTCACATTTGATTTTCTTCATCTTATTGTATGTATCTTTGCTTCAGAAGTTAGCACTCTTATTTAAGAAACTGAGAGTGTCAAAATTTATTTGTTTGTAAAGAATTTGGTAAGCTTTGACATACACCATACACGTAAAGATGAACACGAAGATGAAATCTTTGGGTCATTCATGTTCTATAGCTCATAGTTGATACTTGATATTCCAGGTTATATGAATTTTTTTTTTTTCCCGTATGTGTCACTATGAGCCTAAGATTGAACTACACTTCAAACAAAAGACTACCACTTGTTTGATGGATGGTTTAGAAGTAGAAGCTCACTATCTATGTTGATTTCTTGTTCATTTATTACTGCATTTTCTAAGGGGACTGATTTGTCTTTCGACAGGCCCAAATTGTTTCAGACCCAAACGCAGACTACAAGTACTGTGTGTATGATTCAGACATCTCAACCGGATATGGGATTGGTGCATTTTTCTGCCTTTTGATTGGCCAAGTGGTTATCATGGCAGCAAGTAAATGCTTCTGCTGCGGTCCGGCTCTAGGTCCTGGAGGATCGAGGGCTTGTGCTATCATTCTTTTCATCGTCTGCTGGTATGTATATCCTGTTCTTTCATACATAATCATCATCTTTGAATCAGTAATGAAATTAAGAAATATTCTAATCTAGTTAGTAATTTTAAACTAGTATGATTACTGTTGGTACCCTTGAGATTTCAAACTTTAAGGTTAAGTATCTGTTCTCGCATCCAATCATATACTTCCATTATAACTAAAAGTCAGACTGCAGATCATTTTTTGTCCCTTTAATGTTTGATCTTTTTAATTCTTAAAATCCATCTGTTTCAGGCTGACATTCTTCGTTGCGGAAATATGCTTATTGGCGGGTTCTGCAAGGAATGCTTACCACACCAAATACAGGTCCTTCTACGAAGACAACCCACCTTCTTGTGAGACTGTTAGGAAAGGAGTATTTGCAGCTGGTGCTGCATTCAGTTTCTTCACCACCATTGTCTCTATTTTCTACTATGTTTTCTACTCAAAGGCGAAGGACAGCTTCCGACCCTAAGCGACAGTACATAGATCAATATTAGTGCTTCCAATCAGTATGATGCAAAATTGTACTGTGGTGTTTTGGGGTCTTCTTTGATGTGCTCATCGAAGACTTGTCTTTTTGACGTTAATCTTGATTTAGGAATTCTAATGTGGGTAAATGTCTGGTAGTGTTCAATGTTGTTTGATGGTTGTGTATTTCTTGGTTTGTTTTGGTAGATTCTCGCTGTTTTGTATGAAAGAAACAATTTATAACAGATGTTTCTGTCACTGTGATGCCTCTGATAACAGGTTATTATTATCTGAATGATACCTTAATTTTTTTATCGTAGCAGTAATAGTATGATCAGATGTCAATTTTCATGAGTATCTAACTTTGGTTTTACTAATCATTGACTAATAATGGAGGTAAATCAAACATGCGTACCACTTTACTAGCACCAAGAAAATATAGCATGAATGAAAGGGTCAACCTCTTTATAATCTTAAAAGCAATTTTCGTTAAAAATATAGGCATATACCCTTTGCCAGCTTTTACTCAGCTGTTGCAATTCCGAAGTCATTATCTTTTCCTCTATTTCTAACCTGAGAGTTGACATCAGAAAGATAGATAAGGTCATAAGGAGAACAAGCACATCTGAATAGCTTGATAGGAAGAGCTTCATATATGGCTTCAAAGGCTGTCATCATTGTTGTTTTGGTCCTTGATATCATAGCTTTTGGCCTTGCTGTCAATGCCGAGCGCAAACGAAACACTGTAAGTCTAAATCTCATTGTTGACATTCAGACAATAGTTCGGGGGGTTTAAACTGTTACAATTAGTAGCCTTGATGAATTTTTATTGTGACTACTTAGAACTTATCTGATTTAATGATGACTAAATGGTGATTAATCATATTTCATAATTTGAATGATTTTAAAAGTGTAGATATCCTTGATCTGGTAGACTTTTCCTGTAAATAACATTTTAGAGTAGTAGTTTAGTTTGTTTTGTTTTGTTACAGCAATTTAATGGGAGTCATTGAAGCACTGGTCTGATCTTAAGATCTGCTGAGTTTCAATTCGGAATTGTGCTTGTTCCTTGTATAATTTATTCAGTTTTATTCATATGTTCATTAAGCTATATACATCCTGGCCTGTAAAAACTCTTGCTGCACCAAAAGTTGGAATTGAGTCTCATAAACAATTCACCTTGAATGACAAGTTCAAGCCAAAATATGAGCAAAAAATAACAATTTCCTTGAACAAATTGTGTAAAGTTTCTCTTTAAAGGTCAACGTGCTTTTTCCGAAAGGGGAGCACTAAACTTTTTTTTTTTTTTAAGGTTTATAAGGATCTGTATTGTCAATGCATAAGTCATAACTTATGTTGAAGCTCATCACTTATAAGCACTTAATAAAGTTGGGTTGTTCTCAAGGTTGCATTGTCTCATTATCAGTATGCAATCCCTAGATTCAAAAGGCTTTCCTGTTACTGATTTCTCTAATGACAGGTACACATGATTGCAGACCGAGAACTGGACTACAAATACTGTCGGTATAGTCAGCCTAACGTTGCAACAGGATATGGTTTCGGTGCATTTGCCTGTCTATTTGCAAGCCAAATAATAATTATGGTAGCTAGCCGTTGCTTATGTTGTGGGAAGGCTATGAAACCTGGAGGATCAAGGGCTTGTGCCATCATTCTTTTCATCCTCTGCTGGTATTTCTCATTTCAGCATTTAATTATCAGCCAACTTCTACATATCAAAGTGTCAGCATTTTTATTTTTTTTTTTTGTCCTAGAGCTACTACCATATTTTTTATTTTCATGATTATTCTAAATTTGTGACATTAATTATTGATCCATTTCAGGCTAACTTTCATCATTGCTGAGCTTTGCTTATTAGCAGCTTCTATAAAGAACCGACATCGCACAACATACAGAGCTTTCTTTGGAGGCCAGGCACCAACCTGTGAATCTCTAAGGGAAGGGGTTTTTGCTGCTGGAGCAGCTTTCACCTTCTTCACTGCCATTTTCTCGGAATTCTACTACATCTGCTACTCTAAGGCAAGAGACTGATCCTGATCCCCGACTAAAATACATACTTCACAATGTAGCTGTGCAAAAGGCATAGTGCAATGGCACTACTCTTAGTGACTGTCATCAATTTAGCAACCTTGCTAAATTCATGGTTTCAGATTAATTCAATGCAGGAAACATCTTTTTATTCTATTTTTATGTTCAGATTTTACATGCATCTGCTTGTTAAGCCAACTTATTTGTTGATTTGTTCATTAAATAAATTAATCAGTTTTAGGTAAATCATGTAAAAAAGATCGATTAAGCTGCTGAGTACATTGAAATAATGTTTCCTCTCAATAATGCTTGCCCCAAAACAGAAATATGCAAAATAGGCAATGAGTCTCAGGTTTTTACTAGAAAGTTACATGTAATGACTCCCACTAGTTGTATACTTGTATAGCCGTGAAAATGGTTGGAAGGATTGTACAATTTATGCTTTATGTAAGATTACGGCTGATGCGTTGATGATGGAATCAACCCAACCACAGCGTTCAAGGATAGAAACACTAACCTAATTTCAATATGCAGGGTGTCGATCTATCAGAACATTACAAGGGGATTGCAGCGTCTGAGCTTGAGGAATCTGAAGGAGCCGAACCAAATACCCAACTTAAAGAGGTTGCATTAAACTAGGCATACAAGGTTCATGAGATTAAGTACTAATCCTTTCGACTTAATTTGCTACTAGAAGTTCCTGTAATTCAAGCATGGACTTATTAACAGGAAAGTTTTGAGGGGGTAATATGAGCCACTAGGTGCTGTTAAACAATCATATATAATAGTGTAATGTCATGGCAGTTTGGGAATTTTATATACAACTACTGCTTCTTATACCTCGAAATGAAAGGAGAAATGAGCATATGGGCATACGGCCACTTTTCACAGAATTTCTTCAACTGTCAACCACAGCAGCAAGCCAACAATGCTTTGCAAACCACCTATTTTATATGGAAATTGTTTTAGCACAAGTTGGTTTTTGCACTATGTTTTATATGTAATCTTTGCTAATTCGCTTAGTGATATGTTGTGCTAGGGGGTGCAGTCTATCGCTTTCAGGCAGCGGCCTAAGAAACATATACTAAAATGAACCGAAAAACATACTATAGAATGGTGAGAAAGGCGAGTTGAAGAAGCATCCCATTTACTAAAAGGTCTGGTTAGTTATCATCATTGATTCATAGTTGTCATCAAAATCAGGATGATAGGTTTGTCGGTTGATACGATCAGATTGTTTTAGGAAATCCTGTTCCAAACCCTTGATACCTAGTGCAAAGTATTTGAAAAATTATAGCAAGTCCCAAGTTTTAGAAATCATAGAGATTAAACACCAGGATTTGGACTTATATAATGAAAATGAAAGAAAATTATATTGTGGAAAGAGCAAAATAGTTGTTTCTACTAAGTAGGGTTAAACATAGAATTTTCACCAAAGACTACATTTCTACTAGTATAACTCTATTTTCAAATGGAGTCCAGATTCTATACTCTTTAACCTCATCCCCATAGTCTACAAATACGCCCTGTTTTTGCTCTTGGTTCTAATTTACCTCCTATAGAGATACAAAATCTTTACCAACAATAAACGACTGAACGAAATTCTCATGCAATAATGGTACAGAAACTAATAGAATTAAGGCAACATCCTCATCATCAACTTTCAAATCAACATTACACAATTATAATAAAATCGTGTGTCAATTGATGTAAGTGATCTTTAAGAAGTGCACCTTCTTGCATTCGCACAATAAACAACGTTGTTTTAATAGCAACTTATTAGTTAAAGATTTTGTCATATAAACACTCTCTAATATTAACCACAAACCTGGCGTTGTTTCTTCCTCGACGACCTCAATGATGATCATATAATAAGCTAACAGCAAACTGATCACTTTGTAAGGGTTTTTTTCATAACTCATAAGCTATATTAGTCACTAAATAGATACATACGAATTGAAGTAATTTATATACTCCGTATTTTGCTACATTAACCTTTGAAGATTATTAGTTTATCCTAAGTCAAAAAAAAAAAAAAAAAAAAAAATTAAACCAAAAATT
>PYUH01000238.1:2765133-2825454 GCA_016808085.1 Suaeda aralocaspica | reverse complement strand
AAAAAAAAAAAAAAAAAAAACATTAAACCAAAAATTTGTTCTAATCAACTCCACTTGAAAACATAAAGCAAGACAACAACAAAGTAAAACAAGGTAGCGACAACGGTTTCGAATGTAGGATTGTAATAACACATAAGTAGAGCAACAACAATCAAACGAGTAACTCTTGTCATCATCATTAAGTGGTGATTACTGCTTGATTTAATTCGGCTAGCGCTCGATTACGATCACGGATTCTTGCTACCAAGTACCCTATCTCGTTAGGGTCATGGCACATTTTGGATTTTGGCGGGAAATATGAAACCCGGCCTGCGGGCAGGTTTTGATTTTGGAGTAATGAGCCTGAGTTAGTTACTATATGCAAATTAATTAATTCATTAATTAATACTAGTTCAAGTATAATAATGTGACACAAAAGTTAAAGAGCTAAGTTGCACGGAATCGGGAACGGGATCGAAAACGAATACTGATACGAAGACTGAAAACGACTAATTTAAAAACATTATTAACGGGTATGATCAATTATAACATGAAAAATTATTGAAATCTTTCTCCAAAAGACGAATCGGGTTCGAGTACGGTTACCCACCCATAGGAAGTAAGTAAGTAACCATGCTACATGGGTTAAAGACTTAATAGTAACAAACTATAAATTGATTAATTAACTCTAAAGTTGGTTATTATAACATAAAAGGGTCAAATTAGTCAAACATGTTTCAATGATTAAAATTAGGTTGGTCCAAGTATTGGGCTAGTATAAGTGAGAATTTCATATAAGGTTATACGAACATAAGTGAAAAGTGGGAAATTTAAGAGTAATTTATCAAATAACAAGCTAAAATTACACGTCTTTTGATAGTATATTAGTATATATACGAAGTTTAGCAATCAACAAAATGCCTTCCACAAAAGATGAACACTAAAATAGAGGAATTCAGCACAAAGAAAGAAGAAAAAAAAAGTTGACAAAGCAAAAACCCAACTTCAATGTAAGCAAACGACATTAAATAGAAATAAGTGGAGTATCAGAAACGCACCTGAGACTTGAAGTTGGAAAATTAGTTATTATTATTATTATTATTTTTTCTAAAGGGTCAATAAGTCAAATATGTAGCAACTAAAAAGAGAGGAAAATCTTATCTGCAAAATAAAGGTATTATTACAATAATATCCCTTATATTCTACTACTGTTTCATTTTTTTTATTCTTTTCCTTCAAATTTTTTTTTTTTTTGCCTTTTTTTTCCAATTATTCCATCCGAGGGTGTTTGGTATAAAATTACTAAAGGAAATGGAACGGAAACAAATTAGAAGAGAAAAAAATAATATTAAGACAAAGTTTTATATACACCCGACGTACAATAATTATTGTACAACGGGTTTCAAGTTATACTTTTTTGTGTTCTAGTTACTATAAAATCAGCTCAATTTATACTTTGTTCATTTCGAGTTACGCTTTTTTGAGTTTTAGTTACCTTAAATCAACTCAAATTATCATGCGCTTTCTTATATTCTAATGCTAAAAATTCAATTTTAATGAATAAATATAGTTTATTGTGCCATATATAAAAATTTATTTGTTCAAGATATTCATTTAAATTTCAATGATTTTAAAGTTACTGAAAATTTAATTCTAGTTACCAAAAAACTAGTTCAAGTTAGTCGGTGTACAGTAATTTTATTGTACACTGGGTGTATGCAATATTCATTTATTCTAATATTAATGGTTAACCTTATTTCTTGTTTGGCATAATAATCTTGAAATGAATCCACTTAATGTGTGTTCTTTTCACAGGATTGGGCGGGAATGAAATGAAATGGATTAGAATTTAGAATGGATTGTCGAGATTAAAATTAATCATTATTTAAACTAATTTACTTTTACGGCGAAAAATTGTAAAAATATATTACAATAATAAACTTGTAAGCGGTGTTATTAAAAACTGTTTTTTATGTGTTAAGGAGTCATAATTTTGTACCCAAACAGTTGAACTGTGAAAGCAATCCAACAACAACAACAATAATAAAATTAGTTTCTCACAATAATAATAATAATAATAAAATAATAATAATATAGTTTTTTTACAAAATTCATATGTACCCTTGTGAGCTTGGTGTATGCGACACTCTAAATAGATCAATTTATCACAACTATTCATTCCACCAATTTAAGTTAGTCGATCAAGTCATAACTTGATTCACTTAATTATAAGAGTATTAGACCATAATATATCAAATTGTCTATTGATAAATCCGTTCTAATCCACGAAACATCACACGTTACCTGAATTATAGAGACTTCACATGTGATGGGGTATTGAATTTATATGTGTGTATTCTACTTTGATAAATTGACAAAGTTTGATACTTTATAAAGTTGAAGAGCTACCCTTTTTATTATCATATTAAATTAAAAACCTCTAAGACCTTGTAAGGTGCATTTCCTCTTGCTAACTGGTGCGACTCATGGTTATTTTTTTATAAGGCTTCTATATCTTAGAGTAATATAAGTTTGGAGTATTTGAGTAAATACATTTTCACTTTGATTCATTTTTACTGGCATATTAAACATCTATTATTGATTAAGGTTGTTTGGTAGCTCCTTGTACCAATGTGGCAATGTGCATATTCAAGCGTACACATTGCACGTATATTCCGCCAACACTTAGGTTTTGGCGAATTTTCAACGCATCATCATCTATATTTGAGCGGATTTTTCACACGCTCCATCCATTTTTTTCTTTAGATTTTACATTATTATTCGTGGTGGACTGGTGGTAGTGGTTGGCATGGTGGAAATTGTGGAGTGTGAAGTTGAGGCTAGAGGTGTGATGGTGGTGGTGGTGGTATGGTGGAAGTGAGTAGGGGTATTAACAACAAACTACACCGTATTTCGTATAAAAATAATAACACTACAATAAGAATACGAAATACAAGTGAATGAAATACGTAGACTCTATAAACAAAAGGCAAAAACTCATTTTCTTTTATTTCTTCAAAATTGTTCAATTTCTATTCTTCCAATTTAATTTGAAAATACTCGTATCAAAATTTGTTCAAAATTTCTCCACTTTCCCTTCTCAAATTCCTTCGATCAAAAAAACCCCAATCTTTCGGAAACCCTAATTTCAGTAACAATTAACAAAACTAAAATTCGGAAGAAAATTCCCAGGTTTTCTCTTCCGCTACTCACCAACCAACATTGGTAAGTTTTTTTTTTTTGTTTGATTTTCATTCATTTATATGTTTTTTCATTACTAATTATATGTTAATTATTCATTTATCAATTGTTTGATTCAAATTTTGTACATTGATGATTTGCTAAAATTGAAACATTTAACATAAATTATATGAAAATTAGTATTTTAGGGCATGATTTAGGTGTATTATGAAATTTTTTTTGATCGAATTGATGAATTGCATTCTGGTTTAAGCATCAGCGGAATTTTCGGGTATTAATTTATTAAAAAAACAATAAATTTGGAAGATTAAAATTACAATTGAATTGTTTCTGTGTAAATTATTGGGGAAGGAATTAACCTTTGGGCTAATCATTAGTGTGAGCTAGTGGCGGGGCGGGGCGGCAGCTCTGCCACTGCTAGTTATCTTTGTTTTGCTGTTATTTTGCTGTTGTTGAAAGCATACTCATCAACAGTATAGGATAAATTGTTAGTTTAGCTCATTAGGTTTTAAATTCTAATTTTTGTTACAGACATTGCCAAAAGTTTCCGTTTTGTGGCGATTATTGTGACTCATGGAGCGAATTAGGTTACTTTCTCGATTTTGAGAATAGTAGGTTTAGTTGTGCTACTCTTTGAATCAATATGGTAATGGAGTCGGATGTGCAATTAGTTGAAAACGGAGAAACGGTTGCTAACAAGGATGTATTAGTTAGTGGGAATAGTGTAAGTGATGTGGAAGGACGTACAGAAGACAACGAGTCTGAAGATGAAGATGTGGATTTCAATCCGTTTTTGAAAGAGTGTGTTTCAGGGGAAGCATCTTCGAGCTTGAGTTCGGAAGTGGAAGGGTTGGATACTGATGTTGTTAATAGCCATGGTGGAAATGCCTTATGTATAGCTGGTACTTATGGACCACCTAAACGGTCGAGTGATGTTGATGTTAAGAGGGTTTCGTTTTTAATCTCTAAACAAGAGAATGGTAAGGTTTCAGATAAGGAGGTTGGGACAGAGAGTGGAATTGATGTTGCTGAGGATGCTGGACAGTCAGAGACGAGGATGGTTAGTTCTAAGAAAACAGCCACTGTTGATTTTGATGATGAGGATGCGATTTGTAAACGGACTAGAGCTCGTTATTCTCTTGCCAATTGTACACTTGATGAGTTGGAGACGTTTCTGCAAGAATCTGATGATGATGAAGATATTCCAAATGTTGATGAGGAAGAAGAGTATAAGAAGTTTCTTACTGCAGTTTTGCATGGAGGTAATCGGGATGATCAAGGGCAGTTAGAGGGTAATGATGATGACGATGAAGACAATGATGCTGATTTCGAGATTGAAATTGAAGAAGCGCTTGAGAGTGACGTTGATGATTGCGAAGTGACGTCTAATAAGGATGGGAGAGCTATTCGGCGTCCTGAGACTAGGCAAAAGGGCTCCAAAAAAGCCAAGTCGCAAAATAAAAAGAGGATTACGCAACAGGGAAAGAGGCCCTTGCGCCCATTACTGCCTGTCACGCCAACTGCATCTGGTGGTTCTGTTCCCTGTCTTGGTCCTGGATACCTTGAACCTGACACTTCTTCAAAGTTTCCCTCATGCACGCAGGACCTTGTATTGCAAGGATTTCAGGCTCATCAAGTAGGGCAATTATATTGCCTAATATATGAACACGTACAACTCCTTGTTCAAATATATTCACTTAGTGTTCTTGAAACGTCCAGGCAGCATATTGCATCTCAAATCAAGGACTTACTATCAGAGCTGCTTCAAAAACGTGATCTAGCTCTAGCTTGGAGAAACAAATTGTATCCAACCTCTTGTTTTCTTCCTGAATACACTTGCCCGTCCGTTTCAGTTGATAATCGGAATAATGTACCTGGAGTGGACTCTTGTGTATCACCTAATGATGATCAGGTACAATTTTCCGTTAATTACTTTTACCATTGGATGTCTTGTATATAGCCTTATATTTCCATATAGGTTGTTGAATTTGCATTAAAGAGGCCTTAGTTTACTGCTTCAGGGTGGTCGATGGTTGCCGGCTGTCGATGGTTCTGTGCTATCTGTTTTGGATGTTGCACCGCTTAAACTAGTTGGAAAATATATTGATGATGTTTCTAATGGTATGTTTATCAGTTTGAGTTAACAGCTTATCTGATTTCGGGTTGAATCACTTAAGTTGTCTCTTCTGTTGTTGGTATGTAGTTCTTTTGATTTTGATTTTTTTTTTCTTTAAACCTTTCCCAGCGGTACAGGAGCATCAACGTCGTTGTGTTGAAACTACTAATATTTATTTGGATAAGCAGCCACTTTTTCCTCTTCCTATTTGTTCTTCACCTGAAGTAGATTGTGATGTTTCTAAAGGAGCTGGGTCACCTTCAAATAACAGTGAAATATCACCAAATTATAAAGGACCTAAGAAGACATTGGCTGCTACCCTCGTTGAAAGTACGAAGAAACAATCTGTTGCCTTGGTTCCCCCACAAATTGCTAAACTGGCGCTGCCCTTTTATTCATTGTTTAATCCAGCACTATTTCCTCACAAGCCACCTTCTCCAGCTGTTGCTAATCGAGTTCTTTTCATGGATTCTGAAGATGTGTGAGTTTCCTTTCTCTATGCTAGTCACTTAAAATGATTGTAAATTTTGGCGTCTTTTGTTTGTTTTGTCAGTTGCAATTATATTAAAGCTACTGTTAACAAAACTTGCTTACTTTGAAGTTTGAACTGTTTGGTTACCAGTTTGCCTTTTTTTTTTTTTGGTAACTTTCAAGGGCACATTACACTTGACTCTATGATACAAGGATCTAAATACGGGCTTTTTGTTATGTAGGTTGCTTGCAATGGGAATGATGGAATATAATAATGATTGGAAAGCTATTCAACAGCGTTTTTTGCCTTGTAAATCAGAGCATCAGGTTAAACTTGTTAACTAATTCTCTGTGATTGCATTGATCGATTACTACTTTTGTTTAAAATATCTTTTTTCCATCGCTCTATTCATGTTTATGATTTTAACAAGACCTGCTATAATTTTGGGTCAAGCCTTGAAATATTGACCTGCTATGCATCTTGGACGTGGATTCTAGAGGATGATTGTTGGTTTCATGCTATAGCTGTATTTGTTTGTCATGGATGGCTTATCTGGTATAGCTGTGCAAGTACTTTCTAGCTTCTGTAACTGCATGCCTACTTTTCTCAGTATTGTGGTGATGCTTTTGGAGTTCCATAAGTATTTTGTTTACTTGGCATCTTCATCAGATTTGACTTTGCAATTGAGATGATCCATAGTAACTTTTTGTTGAAGGTTGATGATAAAGAACTTCATCTGTTAGCTGTTAGCCATCAGATTAAGCTAATTGTTTACTGATACCTGTACTAGGTGTGATAAAATAATAGGAAAAAAAAGGTATATCCCTCAAGCCCAGTTAGTGCTCTTGCTTTTGCTTCCTACTTTGTAGTTGGCTGTTAGAATGTCTTCTCACCCTCATGTTTTTTCTCCCTCGTTTTTGGAGTATTCCTAAAGAGGAAATACGAGGGAGTAAAAATTAAGGAAAATTGTCAAAAACTACCTATTAAAAGTTACTTTTTGAAAGAAAAAAAACAAGGTACCCTCGTTTCCAAAATTCACCGGGTACCTCTAAGGTTTGTATATAATGAATCAAATGCCCTTAATGACTAATTGTCATTAACTACGTTAAATTGTCTACACGTAATCACTGGTTAATTCTGTATCCTCCTTTCTTCCTTCTAAACTTTAACCACCATGGATGCAAGAAGATAACCAAGTTGAAGCAAGTCAAGCATTTGGAATCTCAATAATTAGAATCACAGATATCTTCTCATAAATCAAATCCGTAACAAAGTCTCCATAAATATAGATTATTATTTGTCTGCCTCCATTTCTTCCTTGAATAAATCTTAAATTCTTACAAACAACAATTTCAATCAACTCACCAAACCCCATTCTATGAACAATACCCCAACAAATTAGTGAAACCTTTTTGGAACTCAATAACTCAAAACGAAATTGGAAGTGTTGATGCAAATTAATTGGGTCGTGGATTATGTGACAAAGACTTGAAATTGTAGCAAAGCGTTGAAAGCTTGAAAGCAAGTACTGACTTCTTTCCTTCTTTCTTCTTTCTTCTTCCTCTGTTGCAAAAGCAATCATCTCAAATTATTTAGTTGAATCTTATTTTTGCAGAAATGAACATTCACTTCATTTAATCTCATATTAGTTGCAGAAATAATTTCTAGGATTTCTATGAAGGTTTATTTTAACTCTCCTCTTTCTAGGTTTTTTTGGTGAAAATTTTCAGGTTTTCTTTTGGGTTTTATATAAATGAGTTAAATCATTGTATTTGTAGATTTAATTTCTAGGTAAAATGTAAAAGATTAAAAGCAACCTGGGTTTTCTACAATAGTGTGTTTGAATATTGAAGAGGTTGACTATAGTGAGGTGAGTTTGAAGAGGTTGAAGATGAGATTTGAAGATGAAATTCAATGAGGTGAGGTTGAAAAGGTTGAAGATGAGATTGAAAAAGATTGAAAGATGAGGAAGGAGAATATTTTCTATTTGAGGGGATGAGGAAGAAGATGAAGAAGTAGGAGCATTAATTAGGATGGAGATGGTACATTATTAGAGTTAATTAAATTATTAAATAGTAATAAGTAGGATTTAAGATGAATAAAATTCTAAACTAACGGTTATGTTAACGGCGTTAGGCATTAAGGGTATTTCATTCACTTTATAAACAACTCAGGGTACATGGTGAATTTTGAAAACAATGAGGGTACCTTGTGAGTTTTGCAAAACCTTGAGGGTACCTCGCGTAAAAGCCAAAAAACAACCTAATAAAAATTTAATTTTACTAAATTAATAAACATTTTATTTTGATATCATTACCACATGACAAAGTTTGTTATATATTGAGAGTGAGTGATAACTCAGTTAGTTAGAGCTTTTCTCCGAGTTCCAAGAGGTCCTGGGATCAATCCTTAACTAGTTATCCTTGCCCTTGTGGCTCCTTAGCACAAAACAAAGAAAGAAAAATTTGAGTTCGTTACACATTCTGTTAGTGGGGCCCACTTTTATTTTATAACTATTTTTTTCTATGATTTATTGATTTATTATTGAATTAAGATTGAATTAATGGTGATTTACAACAGACCCACAACAAATCACAATTCACAAAAGACCAATTACAAAAATCTAATAAGAAATTCAAACGCAAAAGTGCACAATACATTTTTGACTAGTGTGAATTTGACCAAAATGTTAATGAATTCAATCTACCTAAGGTTAATCCTCCGACTTTTCAGAAACATGACAAGAGGTGCTGGTGGTATAGTATACATCATCTTAATTTTCTGGTATTATCTATTATAGTATGCCAATTAATTTTCTAGAATTATGGCATAATGAACTCGAATCTGGTCTAGAACTGGTGTGAGAAATTAGAAAGTTAGAAAAGGAGGCACTTTGTTAGATCTTGGATAATTGATCCTCTATTTTGATTGGAAGGAAAAGCTTCAATTTGATGCTTAATGGAGCGAGATATATATGGAGGATCAGTATGGAGTACTTGCAAACGATAGTTTTGTGGGTGCTTGATGCTTGCTAGTTGCTACTGGTGTGATTTTAAAAACAACTTTTGTAATTTTCATTTTCAATTTTCCATATTAAGGAGTGTAAATTTGGATATTGGGGTTGAGCAAGTCAAATTGGGGAAAATTTTTGGTTTGATTAATTGTCTTGTCGATGATTGTTGATATACGTAGCTCAAGTCCAAAATAGATGAAAATGGGGATGAGGGCTACAAAGATGGAGATGAAGGGGGCTAGTAAGGAAGAAGATGGAGCAATAACGAAGAAGACTAAGGTGGAGGGTAATTAAGGTAATTCAACAATATATATATAAAAAAGTATAAAAGTGGGTTCAACTTGACGGAACAGTTGACTGCTCTGTTATGTGGTAGTGGTACCAAAGCAAAATGTGTATATTAGGTAGTTTAGTAAAATAAAATTTTTATTAGGTAGTTTTTTTTCAATAAGTGACTTCTAATAGGTAGTTTTTGACTATTTTTCCTAAAAAATATTGGTTACTTTACAAGGTTGTTTTAAGAGCGATATATATTGAAGGAATTTATTTCCCTCATATAGGCGTGTATTCGGGTAAAACATATGGATGGCCTTAAATGATTTTTGTTGTGCCCTAAATTTAAGGTTCCCTCATTATATAACACTAAAATCCATGTTTGAGTCCGAGCATCAGAGATGAAATTTATGTGATGAAAATGCTAAAAAATTCGATACTCATTAGTATGCTTAAGAAGTTATAATGTACTTATGAGTTATGACATGATGTCCTTTTGAGTCCGGGCATCAGAGATCAAATTTATGTGATAAAAATGCCAAAATATTTGATACTCATTAGTATGCTTAAGAAGTTATAATGTACTTATGAGTTATGACATGATGTCTTTTTGTTTGTCACAGATTTTTGTTAGGGCGAAAAATCGTTGCTCGTCTAAGGCACCTGAAAATCCAATAAAGGTATCCATTTAATTTCTTGTTTTATCTGAACCTTGTGCATCTAGGACACTTTTTTTCAATTTTGAAGTCTCCAGAAAAATGTTTTACCATAATTGCTTATTATGGTAAGAAAATGTTAAGGGTAATATGTTTCCTACCCGTCTAAGGAAAATGATTCAATTTTCTTATTTCGATTTGTTTCGTGCAACGTTCAGTTAAGGTTTCAGGGGTAAGGATCCAATTTTTAAGCCAAAATTAGTATTAAAAAAAAAAAGACCAAAACTGTGTTAAACTAATGTTTGATTCAATGGAATGATATGGTAGAAAATACTTTTGCGACTCCTCATATTGATTCATGTCTAGCCGACGCCAAATTAATTTGGGACTAAGGCTTTGTTATTGTTGTATATGGTAGAAAATAAATCAATATAACAACGAGACCATGTGGAAGAAAATAAAAAATGGGGAACCAAATGGAAAATAACGAATTGCAATGGTACCAAATGAGAATTCCCGTAAAATTATTAAGGGTACATTGGTACAATCAACTTATAAAGGAGTTGGCCAACTAGATAGGAAGCTACTCCTTAAATCTGGGTACAGCTTCTTTCTCCAGTCATTGCATCCCACCTCATCCCACACTGTGGAGGCCTAGACCCCACTGCTTCAAAGTTCTTTAAATTCGTTTGGGCTATGAACATTATACCCAAATGGAAAGTATTCCTCTGGCTTTCTCTAGTTTTAGCCAAGTTTGATCGATGTTGACCCCATCCGATCCTCCTCAGTGGGATCCTTACCCCCAAAACCCTGTCAACAGTCAGGTCTGGCTGACTAGCTCGCTCGGCCTCTAATCGGACATTTCTCCCTGGGTTCCTCTCAACATTTGGATTTGCAGCTACCTCTTACTCTTCTGGAATATAGACGACCCCTCTATTCCCCATGTCATTATGTTTCTGATTATTCTCCATTGATCAGGACAATAAGGAATGCAAAGGTTTTCTGCCAAACACAGGCTACTCCCCTTTCCATTGTCGCCCTCATCCTCTTCAACCTCTGCACACAATCGGTTTCGAAAGTTTCTACCACCTTCGCACGCAATCTTCAATCCTTCCACCCCTGTCGTCTGTGGCACTCCATCTAGAATAATGGTAAAGGATAGCGTCATGATTTCAAATGTAATGACTAATGAATCAAACCTTAATAAGGCTGCTTTTTTTTTTTTTTTTTACTTGTGGGGTGTGTGGGGAGGGGGATCCTTATTCTTTTCTACTAAGAGGTCCAGGCGCATTAGGGCTCACGTTTTTGAAATCATTTAATAACATTTACTTTATCTTGTTCTGAAGATTAATGTGTTAATTTTTGCTTTGGGTCAATGCTTCATTCAGAACGTAAGGAAGATGAAAACATCTGCACTCACTGAGGAGGAGAAAGCTCGTATACTGACGGTAACTATAACACTCATATTCAGAAAGATGAAATTCAAGGTTGACAATTAGTTTCTAGTTGTCTTACTATACTATACTTTTAAATAATCTGTAGGGACTCCAGGCATTTAAACTTGACTGGACATCAGTTTGGAGAACAATGGTTCCGTATAGGGACCCCAATCTGCTTCCCCGACAATGGCGCACTGCTATTGGAACTCAAAAATCTTACAAAGCTGATTCAGTTAAACGGGAGAAGCATCGAGTATATGAATCAAATAGGAGAAGAAGCAAAGCTGCAGCTGTAGATTACTTTCAGACTGGATCAGAAAGGGAGGTAATTATCATTTCTCCAGCGTACCAGCACTATATGCATGCACACTTGTGTATACTGCTTGATCTTTTTAAATAAGTTATACACATTTCTAGGAAAATGTGGTGAGAGGGAAAGAAAAGGAGCACAATATGCAGTTACTCTGAGACATTTGTATCTGTTTAATGAATGAGATTTTGGCTAGTGATGATTTTGTCGGTTTTATCCTTCTAGATCATCCAGTGTGTATTTTATTTTTAGTTTTCTTCAGATTGCTTATGTATATTGCTGAGGCCTTTTGGTCGCTAGCACATAGAAGGGATTAATACTGTAATCTGGATGCACCCTTTTTGACTTTAATCTTGGATTTCATAGAGTTGATGCTTACTATCTTTTGCGTGAACTGTTGTTGGCCATCTTTATTTTTTTGTTCCTTTTTGGCTTTATGATTGTCTTAAAAATGCGTTTCCTATCTTTGCTTTACCCTCACTTCCTCAATCAATCAATCAAACAAAGGCTTAATCCCAAAAATTGGAGTCGGCTACATGAACCAAAAAACTCATTCCACGTGGTCATCCACATAAAATTTTCTCCTCCATCCTCTGCAATCAAGGACCTCATTCTTTTGTAAATCCAAAAGCTTCATATCCTTTCTAACCCCTTCCTACCAAGTCATTTTCGGTCTCCCCTTACCTCGTTTGAAACCTCCATGATCCCAGCCTCACTTCCTCTGTCCTAGAAATTGCAAAGTGTGCTCGTGTGTGTGTGTGTGTGTATGAGAGAGAGAGAGAGAGAGAGCGAGGAAGAGATTTGTGCCATTTACAATTAGGAAAAATAAAAAACATAGGTAGTAGGATTATAGAGGTTTTGTTGGTTGGCTTCTTCTCTTAGTAAATTACCAAACAGATTTGTTGCATTGTCCTTATATTGCCCTACTTTTTCTGGTATTATGTGCTTTTAACACGATGGATAATTCTTGGTTGTCAGAATGAAAGCGGGGATGATTGCATGGACAATGATAATGAAGCATATGTTCATGAAGCATTTTTAGCAGACTGGAGACCTGCTTCTGGATTTGTTAATTCTAAAATGTCTGCTGCAAGCATAAATTTACCAGTTGCTAGATCTTATGATGTACCAAACAAGATAGATAATCATGGAATTCAGGAATTTGAAGCTGACAGAGGTCATGTGCGCGAGGTCTCAGCTGCATCAGAGGAGTGTCATATATCTAAAAATCCTTTTCATCCTCAAATGATGTCTAGTTATCCACCACCTACAGCAACTTCAAAACCATTTAAATCACTGTTTCGTTCAGAGAGGACTGGAAAGCCTAGCAATTCAAATTTAGTTAAGTTAGCACCGGAATTACCTCCTGTAAAACTTCCTTCAGCAGTCCGTATCATACCTCAAGCTTCTCTCAGAAGTTCCCAGGTTGGTAGCTCCAATGATGTTGGTGCTGCTGGCCCTGTGCTTGAAAAATCATTTCATGATCCCAGTGATTTCTACTGCTCTGCAAGTTCAGTAAATCCTACGCAAGACAACAGTAAGATGTCAAATACTGATTCTGCAAACATGCCTTTTCAAAAGAATGGACTCTTGAAGAATAGAGCTTTTACTGCTGACTTGGATCCCCAATTGCATCCTCTACTTTTTCGCACCGTGGAAGAAGGGCATTATTCTCACTACCCAGTTAATAATTCTATGAGCATTCCCACTTTCAGTTTTTTTCCACCTGTGCAACATCAAATGAATGTGACTCTCCTACAAAGTCTATCCAATGCTGGCACAGATGTCGGCTTAAAATCCATCAGCTCCATAGAAAGTGCCTCAGCATCGTCCAGTCTGGATTTCCATCCCCTGTTACAAAGAGCAGAAGAATCTAATACAAACTCTTTAGATGCTTGCTTTACTGGCTCTCTATTGAACACTGATCTGGAGCTGTCTAGGGACCAGTTTGTGGAAGATATTGTTTATGATGCTGGTGCTTCTGCTGCTCAAATGGCTGATGCTACTAAACAAATCAGTCCTAATGTCGATGCAAATGATTTGGACTTGGATATTCACCTGAGCTCTGCTTCTGAAAGGAGGAAAGATATAAGTCACGAAGGGGCCGAATTAAATCCGATTGTTCCATTAGTAAGTGGAACAAGAGTTACTGAAGGTGTGAAAGAGAGAAGTGGCGTGCTTGCTGAGCTTCGGTCCACAGGTCTTGTTGCTAAGGGACATATGGAGACATCTGGTCCTGATAAATCTGGTGAAGTGTCACAGACACTTGATTGCAGTCATGATTCATGTATCAATGATAATGTTGACAATTATCATCCTCTGTTAGACATTGTGATGGAACAGGAAGAATTGAGCGATTCTGATGAAGAAATGGAGGATGTAGCTTTCGAGTGTGATGAAATGGAGGATGTGGAGTTTGAGCGTGAGGAAATGGCAGATTCTGACGAAGAGGGATTGGACACTGATCAAGTTGTCAACACACATAATGAGGTGATTCTTCATTCTTCATAACAAAAAAACTCTCTTTTAATGTTGCAGTCCTGCCATTGCTTTACAGTACATGTCTTCTGTTTTACTGTTTACTTGAATCGGGCTTATTTGATCCCCCCCGAGGCCCCATTATGCAATTGATGGCCGTTTGTTTAAACTTGTGATATTTAGAAGATATGCGTATGAACTGGGCTATCGTAGTGTGAGCTGGCTGTTGGCCTGGCACTATTTGAGAGGCACGCTAGTGGCCAGTGATGGACCTCTTGTTTGAAAATTCGCTTGAGCATGACAGGCTGCCTAGCTTATTTTTAGCTAAAGAATCAGAAAATTCTTAAGGGGGTCTTCTAATATGACATGTGCTTGACTCTTCATGGGCACCTTTTGATAATCAACATGAGCTTGGCACAAAGCACACCCAGTTCTAAATAGGGGTTAAACATGGATGAACTAAAACAAAGTTGTTGTACCCTGTAGTGTACTTCTGTCCTTCACTCCCTCCATCCCAACCTTCTGTATTCCAAATGGGATAATTTGGGGTAATACAAGTATGATATTACTATTTTAGAAAATGAGACATTTTGTTGCACATCCGAAAATAGTATGTGCGTAAAGTAAGTGTCTTCAATTGAATGGAGAATTTTCTAAGTGAAAAATCGTGAGATCAGAAATATCTGATGTTGTTCTTTCTTTGATGATTTTGCACCTTTTTACGTGTTATATCATTTGCAACTTGTTTTTTTTTAAAGCAAGTTGTTGATTATTTGTTCTTGTAAGCTTCACATCTACCTAAAATTTAAAATTTTGGCCCCCTGGCATTTTCCTCATTACAAATTTATAAATACATCCGGTGTATACTCAATTCATACAGAATGGGATTGGGTTCAATGTTGCCCCGAAAATATCAATTGTTACTTCATGATCAAGTCAACCTTATGTTTTTGAGATTAAGGCTTTGATTATGATGATGACACTATGATCAAGTTGTTTGTTTTATAAGGGGTAACATTTTATATCTAGGGTAGTTTTTTCCCTGGCAATTTTTATGTTGTTAGTTTTTTTTTACTTTGTGTATGTGCGCGCGCGGGAGGGGGGGGGGGGATGGGAGGAGATGTTGCTCACTGACATTTACAGCAACCCTAAATTTCCACAGAAGATGAAACGGCAAATAGTAGCATGATCTGATTGTGTTATGTACTTGTGCTTTTTTACGGAAAATGAACAATTGCATGAACACAGTTTGTGTCTAAGCTGCTGGGGGTTGGCTGCACCTTGCATCGTTCTAGTGTTCTTAATTTGTCATGCTTATTCCTGTTTGTTCTTGGTCCTAAGAACTAGCCTTAAGCATTAGCCCCCTAGTATAGCATTGCCTGCAGTTTTCCTCTTTTCTTAATATAGTTTTCCTCTTTAACCAGGACCAGTCAGATACTGCTCTGGGCACGAACAGTCACACGGAGCTTTCAAATTCGTTGGCACATAGTGCTTCTGAAGGTACTCGGGCTCAGAGAAGGGGAAAACCTACTATATCAGGTTTGGCAGGGCCAGGGAAAGGCCACACAAAGGATTCCTGGTTAAGTTTGAATACCTATGGTTCTCATTGCCAACCACTTTCCAGAAGTAAGAGGACAGGAAATACCGGTTCAGGAGGTCATATTTTGTCACCTCCCAAACGATCTAATAAAAAGGAGATCTCGAGCTCAAAAGGCATGTCATCAAGTGAACCAAAAAAAGATATATCCCAGCAAGACGGCGTTTCCTCACCTTCAAGGAAACTTAGAAAGCATGCCTTGAGAAGTTCAACCTCTGTAAGAATAGATGCTACGCCTTCTGGTAACTCCAGTTGTACAGAAAAGGACAGAAAGGTTTGATACATGATAGAAGACATTGTTGCTTATGCCACCACTTGAACATATGTATAAATCAGGTTGACTCACTTATCGCTCTCTTGTTGTACGATTGTATTTGTAGTATTAACTTAATTGTCAGATTATCATGAACAAGTCTCTGTTCCTCGAAAGTTTAGGTAGGTTTTTCTTCTCCCCTGACGTTACAGTGGAGGGGAAGAGGGAGGGGGGAGGGGCAAGCTTGCCTCTTTGTTTTGTAAAAGATGCAAAATGTACAGTCTAGCAGTCTACTATTCATTCAATTACGATAGCGTCCTTATAGTCATTTCTGAGGAGTGCTTGTATGTATATACTACTCAATTAAATGGATCTCTTATATAGAATGATGTCTTTTTATTCAAGTCAGTTTGAGTCTTTAGTAGTGTTTTACTGTTAGAATTGGGACTTGGTTTCAATTTCCTTTTTTTTATTTTTTTTTTGTAATTTTAACATCACATAACCAATTAACCAAATAAGTTAACTTGAATGTTGTTGACCTTTCACAATGTTTGTGGGCTGTTTTTGTGAATACTTTCATACACTTAAAGTGTACATAATTTACGTAGCCTTATACGAAAGGTTACAGTTACGAATAAGCATTTACAGAGCAATATATTAGTATATGCGAATGCCTCACTATAAAGTGTAGATTGGTAAATTTGATTTAAGTGATGAATCTTGCTACTTTTAATGTTTAATTTATCTTTTTTAACTTAATATTGTCTTTCTGTTTTTGTGGTTTTTTTTTAGGATTTGTTTGGAGTATTTTCTCCCTCTTAATACAACAAAACACCAAAAATAAAAAAGTAATAATAAAGAGAAAGAAATAATATCAGATTATCACTGTTATAATAACTTTCGATCTTTTCATGAAATATTCAAGGCTTTACAATAATAATACAGAAGGATTACAGATTTACAATTGTCAGAATAAAGCATATCAAAAACAAAAACAACTGTTTACTTTGAATTAAGGCCATTTATTCCAATATCAAATTATTTCTAGTTTCCAAACAGTTGCATGATTTACATCATATAAAATAAAATTCCCAAATTCCAAACAGTTGCATAAAATAAAAATAATAATAATAATATTATTGTAGCCAATTAGCAATTCATCACTCTATTAGCACTTAATTATGTTTCATGTGGAACAAAAGGACTTTTGGAGAGCATATAAAAGCAAATCTTATATATATATATATATTTTTTTTTTCTGTTATTATTCATTGTTAATTGGCCAATTGCGCATTATGATGTTTCTATGATGTTTCTTAATATTGATAATATGCCTAATTTGATCAATATATTGTACGATTAGCACATGCATAGCATAAACATCATGGTCCACTTGCACTAATAGTGTTTCTTTGTTTATTACAAGAACACATAATCATTAAAATTAGATTTCTGTCGTAGTATAGGTTTTTTCTTTCTTCAAAAAAAAAAAAAAAAAAAAAAAAAAAAAAAAAAAAAATCGGATTTCACTAGTGCATATTTTACATCTATTTGATGGATATACCATATGTAATGGATAGATTATAATTGCTAACAAGGAAAATGTGAATAATATAGGATCAAACTATTGAATTAGATGTCTCGTCATAAAAAACTTTAGCTCGTTAAGTCTTGCTAAGAACACATTTGAAGCTTAGTATGAATAACATATGAATATATTATCGAATTAAATGTATCATCACAAAAACTTTAATATGTTAAAGAACGGTCAAATTTAAACAACCACATGAATCAATCTCAACATCTTGTTTCAAGAGGGATTGTTAAATCATAATGGAGCAAGGAAAGATCCATAACTTCGTCTAAAACAGCAAAGGGAAGGGCCTAAGGACCGGAAGGTGTTGATGGAGGAGTTTGTTCATGGGAGCTAAAGAGAGTACAAAATTTTATGTGTCGGTAAAGCTAATATTCCAAAATGGATTTTATATATTTTTCGTGATAGAGTTACAACTTTTGCACTAAATTTTTTAAAAAAATTCATAATAAAAATTGAAAAAGAAAATGACTTTTTAAAGATTCGAGAACCTTTTATTTTTATTATTTTTTAGATGCATATAAAATTAAAAGTTCAATTCGATGAATATGTCATTAAGGAGAGGCATAAAAAGGATCGTAATAAAAGGACTAGTCAATTCTTTGGGGGGTTCATGAAGTTTTAGCTTGTAACAAATAATTTGTTGTTGCAAAATCATTTTTGTAGATTAAGGACAGAATCATTTTCTCATTTACAAGGACATGTCCAAAAAGGTGTAGAGGGTGGATGGAGAAGTTGCCACAAGTTCACAAACCCTTGTATGGCTGTATCTATGAGTGACAAGTGCTTTTTTGAGCCTCAAAACTTCTTTTGAAAAATGCATTATTCCAATTAATTTCTTTGCAATATTGTCATATTTTTCATTCCTTTTTTGTATAGTCCTTTTTAATTTTTTCAATTCGATAGACCTTAAAATATATGTAAAGTTATTACTTGATTAACGCTCTTGGATTTGTCAAATTTGATTATAGGAAATAATTGAAACTTATAGGTTTAATTAGAATTTATTGAATCAGTTATTCTTGCTAATACCTTATTCTAACTTATCTAAATTTATTAGAACAAAAAAATTAATATCTTTTTTAAGTTAAATAAACATGTTATTTCACCAAAATTTTTTACTTGTTAAATCCTACACCCTACATTTAATTAAATACATAATAATCAAGAAGCAAACATGGTCAATTGGTCTTTGATCACATACATCATGTCACCCTACTTTCTCAATCAAAGTATCAACTCAAAGTCCATCATGTCAAAATCTGAAGGATCCTTCAACTCAAAACACCTTTAAAATTCCAACCTAATTTTATTTCTTTTGCACACTAAAGTTCGTTTGGTTTACAATTTGGAATTTTGTTCTCTTACTAATTGCTTAGGAATTGACCTAACTTGTTTGGTTAATAGTCTTAACACCCTTGCAAACTATATTTCCTAGAATAAGTTCCCAAACATTGTATGAATTAACTGTAATTTACAGGAATTGACTCATCAAGGGAATTAAAATTTGTAAAGTTATTTTCGATGTTATGAGGGAATTTACATATTCCCTTGACAAATTTATCTCCTAGGAAGCTAGTTTATTACTCAAACCAAATAAACCACGATCTACATATTACCAAAGATTAACTACTTTTAAGAGAAATAACCTCTAACCAAACAAGCATTTAAAAACAATTTGAATATAAGTGATATGGTTTATATAAAATTCACAATGAGCCAGAATTGAATATCATTACCATATTTGATCTCAAAACTTAATTAACTTGTAGAAATACAAACAAATTATCCAATTGGGAGACAAATAGCCAAAATTGAAGTTTATCTTCCCAATTTATCCAAACGAATCACCAAGACAATCTGGACCGACGATTTGATAAGATAAATGACAATTAATTTTCATACTTCCATTTTTAATTTCAGCACTCCAATAATCATGAAATTTTATCCATTAAGATACATCAACAAACTAAGAATCAAACCGCACAAATCATCATAATAATCCATATCTTACAAAAACATAACTACGAGATCACCAGCAACATGTCAAATGATGACATATCAAAAATCAAGCCCCCAAGTCCCAACTAGTCATTTATGACTCAACCATAGTCATAACTCATAACCCCTTCAATTAATTCAAAATTAAAAAAAAAAAAAAAAACATTAAACATACATAACCACCTCACACACCCACCCCCAAAACCTCCACACCACCTTTGCACCTCTTTTTTGCATAGGGCTTCGTTCTCTTTCCCTTTCTCTCTCATCGGATCTCCAATTCCCCCAATTATCTCCTCAATTCCACAGATCTCCCCCTTCTTTGATCCCATCAAAACCAAACAACCCCTTAACCAAAACAAAAAACAAAAAACAAAAAACAAAAAACCTAACAACAACAACAACAACAACAACAACAAAAGTTTTGTACTACTAATTCAAATTACTCACACCACCAACTAAAAGAGTGAGTAGTCGTTTCTGTTTCTCCCTCTTCAGTCATTGTCGGAAATGCTGATACCATGAGCAAAAACACTAACCTCCATAGGCAACAACAACAACAACAAGAGGGAGAAAACGAAGATCAAGAACAGCTTGAAGACGACGACGATTATAAGAATAATGATAATATTAATAAGATTGCTAATTTAGATATTAGTAATATTTTGGTTGTGCCACAAATTGTTGAGGTTATAGAAGAGGAAGAAGAAAGGTTTTTCGAATCGCTTGATCGGATCTTATCATCGTCGAATTCATCTACTTCTAATTCTGAAGATGATAATGATGTTGCTGCTGCCGTGTTGTCGCCACGGCGGCATAGAACCTATAACCGCCACAACCACCACAGCGGCAATGGCTGTAACGTTAAACAAAAGCATAGAAGTAGCTACAATAATAATAATATTAAAGGTGGTGGTAATGGTGGAGTTCCTAAATTTCCAATGTCGGCGGAAAATTATGATGTTTGGGTGTCATCAGAGTCGTTTTCGCTGTCTTCGCTTGAGGAGAGGCGTGATCGATTGCTTAGAGCGCTCGGGTTGTCGTCTGATGCGGCGTTGTCGAGGAAGAGGAATGGTGCTGTACGATCTGTGTCGTTTGATCATCATGTTGTTGGCGGGAATGAGATGACTAGATTTGCTGATGATGGGTTTATAAACCGGTCGAAATCGGATCAGTGTAATTCTTTTACTTCTTGTTCTTCAATTCATTCGATTCGTTCTGTTTGTGATACTGTAAATAGAGATAGTGGAAGTAGTAATAATAAGTATAATGTTGATGTTGCTGTTGATTATATTGATAGTAGTAATAGTAATAATAATGATGATGGTGATGGTGGTAATTGTAATGGGGTTGTTGTTGTTGATAATTTGGGCTGTAATGGGTCGGTTTCAGTGTCGGGGTTGGGTGGTTCGAATAAGGCGGAAGTGGTGGGGAATGGTAGTTGTGGGGCGGAGGGTGAATGTGGTAGCGGCATTGTGGTTGGTGAGGTTGACAGTGATAAAGTGTGTACAATTAAGAATCTTGACACTGGGAAAGAGTTTGTAGTGAAGGAGGTGAGAGAAGATGGGATGTGGAATAAGCTGAAGGAGGTTGGGACGGGGAGACACTTGACGATGGAGGAGTTTGAGATGTGTGTCGGGCATTCCCCCATTGTTCAGGAGTTGATGAGGCGGCAGAATGTGGAGGATCAGCTTAATAATAGTAAGGATAATGGGGAGTGTAATGGGAATGGTGACAATGGATCTAAGTCGAAGAAGAAGCTTAGCTGGTTTAGGAGTATAAAAAATGTGGCTAGTAGTGTTGCCGGGTATAAGGACAGGCGTAGCAGCGATGAAAGAGATACCTCATCAGAGAAAGGTGGTCGTAGGTCTAGCTCTGCTACAGATGATAGTCAGGATACCTCTTTCCATGGACCAGAAAGGGTTCGTGTTCGGCAATATGGAAAGTCAGTCAAGGATCTTACAGCATTGTTTAAAAGCCAAGAAATTCAAGCTCATAATGGTTCTATTTGGACTATTAAGTTTAGTTTAGATGGGAGGTTCTTGGCTAGTGCTGGGGAAGATTGTGTGATACATGTTTGGCAAGTGGTGGAAATGGAGAGGAAGGGTGAGCTTTTGATGGATAATAAACCAGATGATGCGAGTTTGAGTCTGTTTTTAGTGCCAAATGGGTCACCAGAACCAAATTCAGTTTCTTCAAGCTTGGATAATCCGTTGGAGAAAAAGAGGAGAGCCAGGCCATCTATCAGTCGGAAATCTGTGAGCTTGGACCCTGTTAAGGTTCCAGAGATCATTTTTGGGCTATCAGAAAAACCAATCTGTTCATTCCAGGGACATTCAGATGATGTGCTTGACCTCTCATGGTCCAAATCTCAGGTTAGTGTTGCTGTGTTACTGTCATTTTGTCCCTACCATTATCTCCATTTTTCTTTTTCTCAGTCATTCATTTTGTGAAGTAGATCAATCTTGTTTCAGCATGAGATGATTTGATGGTATTATTGGTTGTATTATTAAAATTTGGTCCAGGAAACAAATTTCTATTTACGCATCATGATTATCGCGTTGACTAGTGCAGCAGTGCTTTGTTTTTTCAAATCAGTAGCTGTTTGAGTACTTCATTCTTACTGGATTTTTATTGGATGATAGTTAGAACTTTGAACAAGTTGTAGCGTAAATGAAGTTACTTGCCGTTCTTAGCATTGATTTTTCAGTTCATTAGTGACACTGTGATTGCTCAAACTGAAAATTCCGATTTTTTGGCCATTAGTTTATTAATTGTTGCTTGAGTTGTCTCCAATATGATCTGACCAAATCTCTTGAACACCATTGGTTGCTTTTTAGTTTTTAAGGCTTTAATAGCTCATCCTAGGTTTTCCCTCTTAAAGGGTTCTGTAGTGCTCCCCATACCCTAAAAACCTCGTCATAGCTTATTCATTGACCTAAAAAATTATCTAATGCTTTCTTTCCTATGTATTTCGTAATAACCAAGAGCCCTCAGCTAATCAATTCACTCTTGCCTTTTTTCTGCTAATTGAAAACCATTACTGCTTTTTCCAACTTTTGTCTCATCCTTCTTTTCCTTTCCCTTTCCCTTTCCCTTTACGTTGTCTAGTTTCTTTTTCTTTACATCCTCTTTCTCCAAAATCTGCAGGTGCAGCCATAGAAAATTTCTAAACTCATTCCATCAACTGTGCAATTGAACATTTTCAAAGAATTAATTGGGCATGTTATAATTTATGCTGTAAAGTAGAATATAGTAACATTTTAATGGCAATTATTGTTCTGTTGAGGAGAGAGCCTTTATATTTTTTTACTGCATTGTCTTGGAAACCTTTGTTTGGCTTACTTTTTGGAAAACTAATCGATTGCTCTTTTCATGATTATCCTAAAAAAAATATCGTTTGTAAGTAATCAGCTCTGAGGTTGTTCCTTTTTTGGTGATTATATGCATTAATTTTTGTTTTTTTGAATCTTTCCTATACTCCTATAGATCAGTGTTGTGATTCTTAAGTTTAAGGCAGTGCTAATGGTAGTTTTGCAAAAGAATTACCTTTATTATACAGATAATACATGGGGAGTATATGTAGTACTAAAGAGTAAACATGAAAGTTTCCTGTATAAGTCTTCATCAAGGCCCATATCTAGTAAGCCTTGCTGTATGAGCTAGAAGATTATTTGCAACTCTTATGGACATATTGGCAATTTACTATGAATTATTATTTTTCTTCTCTTGTTTTAATTAATGTTCAAGTTAATTGCCCATCTGTAATTTTGTAACAAATTAAGTCAGTTTCTTTGTCCTTTGTAACAAATAGTTGACATTGCTTATTTGATCCACACGAACTGTTATGGTTATACTTTTATTGTATAAGCATCATTCTTTATTTAAGGTGTTATTATGTGTATATTAAAAGAGCACTGCTGCACATGTAAAATTTTGTTTCCATTTATTTTACTCCTGTATTCTTTTTTTCAGCTTTTGCTTTCTTCTTCAATGGATAAGACTGTCCGCTTGTGGAACTTGTCTAGCAAGTCTTGTTTGAAAATATTTTCCCACAGTGACTATGGTTAGTATACACTCACAAACTCTAGATTCCATCATTTGCTGCGGAATTGAAGTTGCCGATGCTTTCATTGCGGGTGTTTTTTCCCCGTTGTAGTTAGCTAATTTGAGCTAGTTGCATTCTTATGATTGTCCTTTGGTTTTAAACAGTTACCTGCATCCAGTTCAATCCAGTTGATGATAGGTATTTCATCAGTGGATCTCTTGATGCTAAAGTTCGCATATGGAGCATTCCTGATCGACAAGTTGTTGATTGGAGTGATCTGCATGAGATGGTAACTGCTGCCTGTTATACTCCTGATGGTCAGGTATTTTTGTGATGTGAATTTTGAATTCAAAAGGCTGTAGTTTATTTCTGATAGTGGAATATTAAGACACATGTTTTTTTTTTTGGGGTATATTTCTTGTAGGGTGCACTGGTTGGTTCATACAAGGGAAGCTGCCGTCTGTATAACACATCTGGTATAGTACTGTGCAGTCTTTCACATTTTTTATTTGGCTTGGTTGTACAATGGACACTTGTTTAGATTATGCTCTTGCCTATCTACCATGTTTCCAGAAAACAAGCTGCAACAGAAGTGTCAAATCAACTTGCAAAACAAGAAGAAGAAATCCCACCTAAAAAAAATTACTGGTTTCCAGGTGAGGAATTAGTAACAAATTAACAAGTCTGATTTATATATTTATTAAAAAATTTTGGTTTGTGGGTGAGGAATTCCTGTCTGTTGCTTGTTGTGTCATCATTTACTAAGTTCTAATTGCAGCCTGATCACATCCTTCCTTTTTTTCTCGTTTGCTGAAGTTTGCTTCCTTCATTGACCAGTTTGCACCAGGGAGTTCTTCAGAAGTTCTGATAACATCTGCAGACTCACGAGTTCGAGTTGTTGATGGTTCAGATCTGGTTCACAAGTTTAAAGGTACATGATTTAGTGGAAAATTGGCTACCCTCTATTATTATATTGTTGTTAATGCTTTGCCATTTTTTTTGCTATGCTTAGCCGTCTTACATTGTGGGCTTTCAACTTTGTTTCCCTGATTAAAGTTGGCTTTGAGAGTTGTTTCCCTTGCTTTGGTTCCTAGTTTGTAGATTCTAGCTTGTCTGTTATCGTGACTCATAGTTTTTATTGAGGGGTGAGATTGTCAGAATGTGTCTATTGGCTATTTGTTGAGCAAATTTTGGATTGGGGAAATGTTCTACCTTTCTAAAAAGAATTTTTTGAGTTTGTAGACTGTGAGCATAGGTCCCCTTGCCAATGCCAAACCTGTTATGTATTGTCTATACAGTGAAACTAGTGTGAGATCACATGCGTTCTTGTTGGATTGTGAGCAGATCTGTAGTGTGAGTTGGATAGAGGGCCTTTTTGGTAACTTAAAATTAGCATCATATTACATTGTTTTATGGGAACATGTATCTTTTCATGGAGCATAGGTCTTGACGCCTGGCTGCATTGTTGGAGGAAATTACTATTATCTTTATTGAAGCTCCTAGTGGACTTTTGTGGGTTTTCATTTAGTCTTGCATCCTAAAAATTATAAATACTAATGTTCGTCAAATGGTTCAAAGGATGTTTGTGGTCCAGTGGTATTTGGAATTTGGCTTTAGAAAAATCTAAGATGTAAACATCATTTTTTTTGGGAGTGGAAAGCAAAATCTAAGCATTATTTTGTGCAAGAAAGATGAAGTAATTTATGAAGGGCTAATCTAAGCATTATTTTGTTCATCAAATGGTTCAAAGGATGTTTGTGGTCCAGTGGTATTTGGAATTTGGCTTTAGAAAAATCCAAGATGTAAACATCATTTTTTTTGGGAGTGGAAAGCAAAATCTAAGCATTATTTTGTGCAAGAAAGATGAAGTAATTTATGAAGGGTTACTCCTAAGATATTAAGTGGTACCTTGTTCTCGGTCCTTGTTGGCCAATGTTTGACAGATATCTGAGAATTTAATCTACTTGGTGTTGCATCTCTTAACTATGACAAGCTGTACAAATCTCGTGTTTAAATGTAGTGGTGTTATTAAGCTTTGGGAACTTTTTTTTGGCTATGAATCAGAAAGAACTACATAATGCTTCACATAGCACACCTCTCAAAATTTTGCATCCATTCTATGGCTTGTTGGAATTGGATTGGTTCATACAGATAGTTTGCTTTCCGAAATTTGGGTACAAATATACAAAATGATTGATCAATCCTGATAGGTCCAATTTTGTCATACCATGTTACAGTTTTGTCTGCATTTGATATTGAAGAGCTGTAGAAAACTATAAATACCATTGTGTAAGAGAGGTTATTAATGTGCTTTAAAGTTGACGCATTACATTCTGATTTTTCTCACTGAAACTTGAAAGAATTTGGTTTTCTTAATCTATTCTACCTGACCTTATTTTTGAGGGGTAAACTGACTAACATAGTAGTATTATATGTGAATTTTATGCCCTACACTGTAAATGTTAGGGGAAACTTCTATAAAGTTGCTTAGCTGCTTGATGGCCTTGGGCTAGTTGACTTTAGGCACTGCACTAGAACTTTCAATCTGTTATGGTTCTCACTCAATGTTATTTAACACCGTGTTGGCAGTATTTTTATTTATTAAATCTAGTTAGATGAGTTTGCTTCTTGATGTCAGCATCAACACTTATGTACGTATAAACTTTAATTATCCGTAGAAAAGGTTGCTGGGTCTTTCAATGCTTTGGAAGAAGTGAAGCAGGGCGTTAAGTTTAGATATATGTGACTGTTTGACTGATTAGTTTGGGAATATATTGCTGTCAAACTAAGGTAAAGAGCTTTACTCCATGGCTTATAAGATTGAAGTTGAGATTTACTTTCTTCTTTGTGAAAGATGTGAATTAGTTTATGGAACAGATATATTTTTCTGGACAAAGTAAAGCACTTGAATGTGGTTCATTACTTGATGCTTCAGCTTCCAGGCAAAGTTAATTAATTTGTGAATTGCTCAAGGATTTGTTATGATGTTCTGCAGCCTATATTTTTCTTTCTATTTCATCATTTATCTTTACATTGGATTTGCTATCTGATATGCATCTGTTTTTCGTTTTTCCTGATAGGGTTTCGTAACACAAACAGTCAAATTGCAGCTTCCCTCACTACCAATGGCAAGTATGTGGTGTGTGCCAGTGAGGATTCACACGTGTATGTGTGGAAACACGAAGCTGAGTCCAGGCCTAGTCGAAGCAAAGGAGTCACAGTCACGCGCTGTTATGAACATTTTCATTGTCAAGATGTATCTGTAGCTATCCCTTGGCCTGGAATAGGTGAATTGTCGGGACCACAAGAGCTATGCTCTGAAGAGCAAAGTGGGGCTAATCATCCTTTGGATGAAGTGTTAACAGCCAACCATCCTCCAACACCGGTGGAGGAGTTTAATGGTAACGACAGCTCTCCTTCAGCATCTGGTTGCAGCAGCAGTCCTTTCCGTGGCACAATTTCAAGTGCACCCAATAGTTATTTCTTCGATAGGATATCATCAACATGGCCAGAAGAGAAGCTTCTAGCCGCAAAAAATCGTAGTCCTCGTGTTAGTTTGGACTTGTCCAACGGAATGCTTCAAAACCGGGCTGCTTGGAGAATGGTGATAGTAACTGCTGGTCTTCGAGGGGAAATCAAAACTTTCCAGAACTTTGGATTGCCAGTTCGGATATAGGTATGTTTTTTTGTTCGCCTTTTGTTGCCATATCATGTACAGGGGAGAGATTTGTAATATTTATGAGTTCCAGTTCTCGCCTGGTTGCGTGTTGCCGGATGAAGTTATAAACGGCTTCCAACCATCGAGGGAGAAAGTACAGATTTGTTTGGGGGGGGGGGGGGGGGNNGGGGGGGGGGGGGGGAACTGAGTTTCATCCAAAAAAACAGTAAAAAAAATTTACACCCAGAAATTAGATGAAAAAGTGATGGGATTATATGTAATTGTAATCCAAAAAATGTAGAGTTATGCCACAAAGCTTATTGAGTAAAAATGAATTCTTTTCACAAAATTCATTCATAGTATAGTATTAGTAAGTACCATGTGCTTAATTGTACTTATGTATGTGTTGGCAAAATTGTCAGATTCTCATCATGTGAAATGACATCCTGTAATCATCATTATTTGTGTAAATGTCAGTAATCATTTTTTTTGTTTGATGGGGGAATTTCAACCCTCCTACGTGTCGTCTTCTTTTTTTTTTTTTTTTTTTTTCATTATTTTTTGCTGACCTAACCTAGTCAAAGTGGAATTTACTGTGCAATGTAACTAAAGTAATGTGTTGCAGCAACAATCATTAGTTTTTAACCGGACATAATTATTACCAAAGTTGTGCTTCTTCCTTTTGTAGTTAGTAATCTCTCAATTTTTTTTAAACCTAATTTACTTAGGCCGTGTTCTACTCGTCTTATTTTTATTTATTTTCAGCAAAAATAAGTTCACATCAGCAAAAATAAATTTAGATTAGCGTAAATAAGTTCAGTTCAGTAAAAATTAATTTCAATCCTTAATGAATTGTTAATGATTTCAGCAAAAATAAGTTTAGATTAGAAAAAATAAGTTCAGATCAATAAAAAAAAAGTTGAGGAGAACAGGGCCTTAATAGTGTTAGTGTATTAGCTAAGAGGTTGGGTTGCCTAGGTAACTTATATGTGACTCAGAAAAGAAATCGGGAAACGTGTAGATATATATATATATATAGAGGAAAGGTTCAAATGATATATATATTCTTATGATTTTATATTAATCTTGAATAAAATATTAACTATGCCTTAACAATAAATATTTCATCATTTGCATTGATCTTAGTGTTAAGAAGATTTAGGAATAAAGAAAGTCTTAAAAAAATTAGAATAATTTCGAAAAACAATAATTACAAAATCTTGTATAAGACGCTTTTATTTGGTAAGACAGCTAGGTTGTTAGATAAAAAACATATTAATTAAATCAATGAACCTAATCGTTGAAAAATACCCACAAATAGTTGATGGTCTTACTGTATAATGGTCTTACGGCTTGTTGCTTTGGGATGTTAAATGAGATATTCGCATTCTTTATGTATATGTGTCCTTACTTCCAAAATTCTCTATAAAAAGGTTTTTTTAAAGCTAAAATAGAGTGTGAGACACCTTGGAGTCACCTGCTACACATGGCTAAATAAATAAATAAACAAACAAACAAAAAGGGAAAACAAAGACTAAGCTTGAGAAAATCATTTGGAAGCCAAAAATTAGGCTACAATTCACACTTTTAGAATACACAACCATGTACCCGGTTATTTTACCCGGTTATACACAACCCGATTTCGGTCTCGGTTGTATCAGGTACTAGATTACGTGGTCCCGTCCGAAATTGGGTCCGGTACCAGGTAACCGATTGTATTTTTGTACATAATTTTTTTATGTCCAAGACATATTTAACATAATTTAATACTTCAATATCTTTATTTCTTTTGAAAAAAATTTAAGATAAAAAAACAAATTAAAAAAAGAAGTAAAATAACACATGGAACCGGGTCCAGAACCAGGTACCCACCAAAAACTGGGTCCAATTCCAGGTACTCGGTATCGGTATTGGTGTAGTCGGGTAGCCAGTGGGTACTAGATTCAAAATTGTACAGTACCGATCCCGGTACTAACCAAATAGTTATTTTGGGATCAAGTACTGGACCCTGTTCAACTGGGATCGAGTATCTACCCTTCAGGTCCAAACAAGTACTGGGTCAAGTATCGGGTACCAAGTTTCGATGCTCACCCCTAAACAAAAGTGCGCCCACCTAGCAGATTTTTGAGATTCGAAAGACCATAAGAAAATTTCTAAAAGAGCAAAAAGGCTAGTGCATCTTTGTTCGGAGATTGTCTAAAGAGTGAGGACAATGAGTTTTTAGAGGTAGATTTCGCGCATGAAGTGTCCTGAGGTCACTGATAGGTGAAAAAAAACAAGATGGAGCTTGAGACAACCCTCAAAAGCCAAAATAGAAAGCTATAATTCACACTTTTCAAAGCTTTTGGGGTCCGGAAAAAAGTTGTTAAAAATATAGATAGTTTCCCAGGTCAGAAGAGGGTCTTCAGACAACTTGCATTGTTTGAGTTCTAATGGTCATGAAAAAGTTGTGTTATAATGCAAAAACAAGTGTACTCTTTTTCGAGAAACATCTAAAGAGAAAAGATGATAAGTTTTATAGGCTAATAATGGTTATGGGTCATCCCAATATTATCAAAAGAAAGTGAGTGAAATTTAGGGAGAAAACGAGATGTATATGGAGCCCCAGATTCCACAACCTGAAAAAAAAAAAAAAAAAGTTATAAGTCACTATTTTCAAGGGTTCGAAGGATTCAAAAATATATTGGTCTAAAACTTTACATGTTGATCCTCAAATCAAAGGAAGACCCCTAGACAATTGGAATCAGCTAGAAAGCTAATAATACTGTATTGGGAGATTAAGAAATACCATTCGATGTTTTCGGGGAAAAACATGAAAAAGAGTAACTTGAGCACATGAGCTGGGTCATGAGGTAATCATAAATTGGATATATAACTCAGAACCTTTCGAAAACGCTTGTATGTTGTATGTAAGTCAAAAGGTTTCTGAAATACTTCATTTAACAAAACATAAAATTTTCTTCTATGAGAAATGTTTTTAATTTTAAATTAAGTTTTAAAAACATTTTTAAATTAAGTTTTAAAAACATTTTTAAATAGTTTTCTATGTGTTTCGAGTTTTCAAATGGGAAGTTATGGGTATTAGAAATTTCCGTTCTTTATAGTACAACTTTACAAAATTACATGTCTCAAATTTGTAGCATAATGTTAGAATGCAGGATAAACCCCTGGGCTAGGCCTAGAATTTTGGGTGTCTCTTCATCGAGTTACCACTTACCACCACTTTCCATTATATATATATATTATTATTATTATTAATATAATTTATCTATTTTATAATTTAACAATTACTATATGTTTTTTTTTTTAGAACACATCAACATACTTGCTCCGCTCCCAATTAGTCGTAACATTGCAATTCGACACACATTTTAAGAAAGAGATTTGAAAATTTAAACGAGCAAACTAAACAAAATAATTTTTACACATGCAATACATAACCTACAAGTTATTGGTGTAAAAATGTGCGCCGAAATGTAACGTTTTAGGGAATACTTAGGTGGCCGTTTGAGAAACGGCCACCATAGTTCTATTAACCAAATACATAATCATATTTCATCTATTTCAGTCAAAGTAATTAAAGGGGCATTTAAAAACAATATATATTTTTCAAAATATAAATTATAGCAAATAATTTTTTTTTATATTTTTTTCACAATAATTCCATAATATGGTTCTAAAAATAGAAAATAATTAGAAATAATTTTTTAAAAATATAAAAAAAATCATGAAAGCGTTTTTTATTATCCAACTACGTTCCCTTCTTTTCATAGTGACAACTTCTACACAAGTCACGCATAAAATTATTTTAGTCAAAATGGCAAAATATAATTATTGAAAACTGCATAGGGTTGTATTATAATTATTCTATATTGGGTACAAAATTCTATGCAATGCAATTTTTCATATTTTTTATTTTCCAAATTAGGTTGTTGTAAATATTATGGTACATTAACCTAAGATTGAATGTATTATATGCTGCAACTTGAGTACACTAAAAAAACAAGATTTAAGTACATTGCTAAATGATTAGAGTGACTCAATTGATTGATTATTTTGGATGAATAATTTCCCACAATAAGGTCATGAACATGTGACTTCTGGTTCTGTTGCAACTACTGACACCCTGATTCTAGGGGAACTCTTCTGTAACTTTACGGTCTAAATGCATGATTCGTGTCAATACAGGTGCCGGAGCCTAAATTCTGAGTTCGGTTAAAACACAGATAAAAGAGAGGTTTGCCTGAAACAGTGCCACTTTTCTTTTTTCTAGTGGGTATAAAGAGATGATTAATGTTTCGATTTGTGCTAATCAATGTTAAAGAAACGAAAACAGGTAACATGACATGATTCTGCAAGCAGAGATATTGAAGCCATCCCAAAATAAAGACATAAAGGTTACATCAGATTAGCTGAGGAATTGATTCCGTAAAGCGGATACTAATTAAAGAACATCCATCTACCAAAGATATGTCAAATAGCCCCTTTATAACAGCCAATATCCAGATCACGAAAGGAGTGTATCAGTAAAGGTTACAAAAATGTGTGGAATGTTAACATTTCGAGCGATTCTCCACCACTAGGGCATATTTCAACCAGCATTCATGTAGTGTATCAATATTATGCACAAAATAAGATTCCAGCACCAAGAGGGAATCATGAAAAAGACAGAAGGCCACCATATGTATCAGCATATAACAAATCAGAATATCAAATCAGAATAGTGTATCAGCATTCATATAACAAAACAGAATATCAACTAAAACAACTAAAATCAGCATTCATGTAGTGTATCAGCACCAATAAGATTCTTAGTTTCATATAACAAATCAGAATATCAACTAAAACAACTAAAACAAACAAATTAGGGTGAGGAATATCAACTAAAACAAATCAGAATTCATACGACATAACAATCGAATATCAAATTCAATTATTTCGCGATTTTGCCAAGACCCAATAAAATTGTCAGTTCATCTAGTTTCAAAATGCTGCTAACTATCCTAGCCTCTTCCTACACACATCTGTAGTTATTCTTCTAAGTTTGATATTGTACTTCTTCACCCCTTAACTTACCAAATGCACGTTAACCCATGTCTACTTATATAACAAACGAGTTTTACCCATAGTTCTACTGTATAATATTGCTAGATGGGCTATAGATAACAAATATAAAAAGCAAAGAAGCAAAACACTTGTGTATCGAACAAAATAACTTGCATTATACTAGTAGTTTGGCAAAATTATAACCAGAGAAACATTTAAAAACCAAGTTTTAACATAGGAAAAACTTAAACAATATCCTCAAAAAATATAATTTCAATGACTAAGGCAGAGAACTTAGTCGACTTCCTCAATCTTGGGGCCGGGGCCAGTTGATCCAGCAAGGGCATAAATTATTTAGCGAATTCAATCAAAAATTTGAGTCAATAAAATTCAAATTCAATCAACATGCACAACAACCCTAAATCGAAAATTTAAGTTCAAAAATAATTGAAAATTCAGTAAAATTCAGAAAATTAAATTAAAATAACAAGAAATTCAGGAAGCACCTTGCAAGAGTTTCACTTGTCTTCAATCACCTTGCACTTTGTCTGAATAATTTTTCGAACAACGGCCTCCTGTCTCCGTTAACCTCAGAATAATTGATTATGCTTTGAGATTCGACTTCCTTAGGTTTCCTCTCTCTTTGTCTGCTTTTTTTTTCGTAGGTTTGTTTGAGTAAGCGGTGAAGAAGAAGGCCGCCGGAAATTGAGAAGAAGGCCGCCTGAAGAAGAAAGAGGTTTAGGGTTCTTGTCGGGTTAATGGGAGAAGAAGGGTATTGTGTGTTAGTTTATTTTTTTGCGACAAAATAACATAACTTGTTGTCGTTTTTTTGCGAGGGACTTTGCAACGGAAATAATTCCGTCGCAAAAAATAGCTGCTCCTTAGATTTGGTTTGTCATTTTTTGCGACGGATATTTCCGTCGCAAAATAGTGTAATTCCGCCGCAAATTTGCGACGGATTATCTTCCGTCGCAAATACTGATTTTTGCGAGGGAATTAAAGTCCGTCGCAAAAATCCGTCGCTATTTGGTCGTTTTCTTGTAGTGATGTGAGCTCCATAATTAATATAATTAGATATTTAACATATATAAATTTTGGTGGTCGTTTCTTAACGGCCACTAAAGAATTTTCAAATTTCTAAATTTGCTTGTTTATGCTTTCAAATCACTTTCTTAAAATGTGCGCCGAAATGTAACGTTGCGACTAATTTATAGCAGAGGAAATATAATTGTATACTTTTAGCAATCGGTATGTCATTGATAGGATGTTTTGGGGGCCAAGTTTGCATATATATCTTATTGATTGATAATTTTCCCAAATCTATAGAAAACAAACTTTGTTCCATGGAAATTCCACTTAATATAAATGATTAAATGTATTTAAGCCATTGTCGTGAAATAAACATTTTAAACACATTGATGATAAAACATACTAGGTAATCTGCTTATGTATGTGGCATGCTCTTATCTTTATATTAATATAATACAACTAAAAATGAATTTCAAGTACTCAGCATATTCTAATTTAATGTGGTATCCTCCTTTGTTCGATGACCTAGCCATCTAGGTGGCGTGTCTCTTCTAATCTTTCTTTGTTCTTGGAACCTTGATCATTTCTTTAGTCATCAATTTTATTCTTTCCTGTAGAAGCACATAGTTCCTAAGCATGGACGAAGCATGTATTTAGCTTTCTTCAAAATTCCTTTCAAAGTCTTGCAATTCCTTCTTACCAAATTAAATTTAAAAGTCTCATCTCGTAGTCCAAAGAAAAAGTTATCAAAGGCTACACTTTTTGACCAATTGTGTATCTGTAGAGGTTTGAGGTTGAACCGTTGAATCGTTGAACATAGTTTCTCAAAGCTTCCTTCTCACTCTGAATTATCTTGCCAGGTTTATGCTTGTCTTCTTTTCTCTTTTATTTGCCATGAAATGATGGACATATATAGTACTCAATTTATGGAAACTGTTGATTGATTGATCAGGCAGACTATTGAACCATTTCTGAGCTATTCCCTAAAGTGTAGCAGGGAAATAGCGGCACCAAGATGCATCATCCAACCCTTGAAAGTACATCAAGTGTTTGTAGGTGGCCATATGTTCTTCTGGGTCAGTTTTTCCATTGAAGGCTTCAACATTAGGCATCTTGAACTTCACGGGGTGTGGTGCCATTGTAATAACTGTAGAGAATAGGGTCTTCCAATCCAAAGACATGGAGCCCATCTTCTCCCCAATGATCCCCAAAAAGGATCTTGGGCAGCCTGTTTAGCCTTTTAAAGCTCTTCCGGCTTCAATACATTCTCTCAATACTTTATCATATGCACTCTTTTGGCCTGGTCGGCCCTATCAACTTTATTCTTCTCAAACTTACACCTCATATTTTCTTCATCTACATAACTACCTGAATCATGAGTAAAGTAGTGCGAATCTGACATCTCTTTGTTAGAGGTAGCATCTGACGAGCCAGGAACGACTCCTTTCTCTTTGAGCCTTCTTGTTGTTTCGAACATCCTTACTTGATGTCCTTTTTGCTTCAATAATTTCTCTAGCATCTTTAGTGGATGTCCTTGTAGCCTCAAGATACTCTCTAGCATCATGAGCTAATGACTTTTTGAACTCAATGAATTCTCTTGCATCATACTTAGTTCGGCTAGCTTCAGTCTCTCTCTCCTAGCCACTTCTCGTTTGTTTAGGCTTAAACTTGGGAGTATCAGGGTATTTTTTCACGGTGCCCCAATGAGTTTTCAATGGGGTTTTTTTCCTTTGCTTCTTTATCTTTTCAACTTTCTCGTGGAAAGTTAACCTTCCTTCACCTTGTTTATCTTCATTAAACTTTCCTTTAAGCTTCCTCTTATGGGATCAACCTCCTCAAGAGTTCTTTTGGTGGAATGCTCTTGCAGTAGAGTATCCGCAAAGGACTCCTTAACACCTTCCAAATGCCCTTGAGTTGACCCATAGTCATAGGTTGATCTTCTAACTCCTTTCATTTAGGAGAACCAGTTCCTTGTCCAGTCTCATAGTTCGTTTCCAGTCTGATTAAGGTATCTAGTTTCATCTTCAGTTAGTAGTAAACCACCTATCATCTTCATGTGTCCTCTCAGATGGTGCCATGATGTAGTTTGTACTCTTGGTTAGGTCTTCTACTGATTGCATGAATCTCTGGAGGGTCAATGATTTTTTTGACATGTGGTAGCCTTTAGGCTTGCCGCATCGGCTTTATAACAAGATCGTTAGGTTTAGAGAATTTGAGTAGAGAATGTTAGTAATAGCTTTAAATTAAAGGTTATGTAAAAGATGCTAAAAATGAAAATAATTTTTTAATTCAAACATTAATTATACCGATGCGTGTGATTTTTGCTAACATTCCTTAATGGTTTCCAAATATACGTGGAAATATAAGACTATGTACAACATTACTCATCTTTTATTGTAAGCCTTAATTAGACTATCGCATAAACATAGAGGACGTACTCCACAATTTGGGAACAAATTAAATAAGTAGTGTATTTTCATTAGACGATCCAAAAGTTAGTAAAATCAACAATACTGTACTAATCACATATTACATCAAAATTCAAAAAAACAAAAATATTAGTCGAAGGCAGATTAAGAGATCTTTATTCTTTGATGGAACAACTAACTATATATTCATAGTATTGCCAAACATATTAAAAAGGATCGGATACAGAGGAATAATAATGAACAATGAGAACTTAGACTTCATTACAATGCATGTAAAATTGATTAAATGAAAAATTAATTACAACATATACGATTATTACAACCTCATATTGGCTCATTAGATATACTAAGTGTCTAAGTGATGGCTAATAAACTTAAATCATACAAAAGCAAGTTATACACACGTATTTTTGTCCTTAGGCCTTAGCAACCATATCATAGTCCGGAGAATATAAACCCTCTACCAAATCTTCATCCACGCTAATCTTGATAATCATCCCAAGAGAGTTATAATCGCCGTGTTCCAAAACTTCTTTACTTTCGTTCACAACATCAATGACACAATCATAGGCACCACCATGAACATAATCAAGTCTTTCTAATTCCTCTAACACTACTCCGAATATGTCAACGTGATCACTTTCTTTCTTGAACGCGAACATGGAACGTCTTTCATTAGGGTTTGAGTTATCTTGATAGCATAGGACAACGATGACAAAAGCTTCGTCGATGACATTGTTCAACGGCCACACATGCTCAAGCGCATAAGATTTCACTTCGACTCCATTGATCGACAATGTTGACAATGGTTGTTGATTATCCATTATAATGTTGAGGTAATTTTTTTTTCTTTTTCTTTTTTTTTTTTTTTTAGGTTTGACGATCCAATGTACAAGCAATGATGAACTTATAGTTAGAAGGTTAGAGGAGTTGAAATGAAATTAGGAATTAGGAAACTAGTGTTACTTGATGTTTATATACTACTTAGATATTTGCATTTGCTAGAATCAATGACGTCCACTCCAAGCTAAGTAATCAAGCTTAAAAAAAGAATAATATTAATCAAATTTGATATGTAATGTAAATCTCTAACCTAAAAGAACACGGTATAATATTTTGATCTTCCTAATTTTTTTTAAAATAGATTTCTGTTGGATAAAATTTTCGTCTAAGGGTATGTTACAATGTTACTATTTTATAGGGAATACGGAAAATTTTAACTTCTTTTACGTACAATAAGAGCACTAGTATCCCACGCGCAGCATTTTATTCTTTTTCCTAGAGTCTGTTTACTTGCGAAAAACAACTGAATTGAGTTGAACTGAATGGTTTAAGTATGGATTAATGTTTTTTAACTTTAAATTATTAATTGAGTAATTAATGATTTTTAAGTGTAATTTCTATGGATCATTATGATTATTGATTTTTAACTATGAAATATTAATGATTTTTAATTATGGGGTAATTACTTAATAATAATTTTGATATAAAATATTTTGATATTGGTTGTTTATAATTTATGAAAAAAATCAGTAATACATTTTCATATATAATAGTTTCATATTTTTGTGAATGGTAATCTACTTATTGGGTATTTTTATAATTGTGTGAATAATAATCTACTTATAGCTTTGTTTCATCTCTAGTTTCATAATTTTTTTTTCATGAAAATTATAACCTAATAAATATATATGTGAAACAAAAATAATGATAATATTATGAACAAAAATATTTTGAAGTATGAACAAAATAATATTATGAACGAAATAATATATATGAACAAAATAATACATTGTGAACAATTGAACAAATAATATTTGGATTTTGGAAGAAATAAGTTAGCAAAATAAAAGAAGAGTTGAACTGATTGGAGCTGAACCTGAATTGAACTGGTTGGAAGTGAACTGGACTGAAGTGTACTGAGCTAAAACTGAACTGAATTGAGCTGAACTTAACTGAAATTAAGCTGAAGTAACATGCCCTTAGCATCTCTTCAACGTATGTGACATCCTTTGGCTACAGTGGAAATTAAACTACTGACTCCGTTTCATATTAGTTGAAACAAAAAATGTTGCACGGACTCCTAGGTAAAATTTGTTTGTGAGAGTAAAAAAAGTTAGACATCCATGTGAAGAGGAGAGAGAAAGAGAGAAAAGACAATTTAAAAAGGAAAGAAAAAATTTGTTGCAAATAATATAAAACATCTATTTTTAGCAAATGTTGCCATTAATAAGAAACGAAGGTAGTATTCAATTCGTGGTATGACTCTTATAGTTAAATAATAGTGCTTGTGACTTGTGAGATGTCACGACCTAATTATGTGATTCTCAAATTCACACATTTGATATAATTTGGTACTCTTTCTCAAACTGAGTTGCTATTCGACGTTCATAATTACTTACCATCCACATTTCATCCCCATTTTCCAAAAATTATGTCCTTCACTTAAAAAAAAATCTCTCACTAATTTTTTTCTCGAACCACCACCGCATCTTCACTTGAAGCTCACCGTTTACCACCAGAGCACCACGTCTTGGAGGGGGACAAAAGATTTCGCTTGAAAGCGAACTAATAAGAGCCTAAATTTAACAAAAATGACGCTCGTTTCATGGAAAAAACGTCTTGTACCATGGAACAAACACCTAATTCAGACGCCCATTCCATGGAATAGGCGTCTAACCAGGCGATGGTTACACGAAACTATCGGAAAAAAATTCAAAAACTAATCGCCACCTTTGTTGCCAGTTATTGTTGTTGGTGGTTGCTATGTGATAGGAGGGTGGTTCGGTGATGTAGCTGGTACTGGTAGGGTGTTGATACCATGGTTAGTGGTGGTATGGTGAGAGAAAATGAGCTGAGAGAAGGATATTTTTGTTCATTCTTAAAATCTTTGCTTTGTATGATACAAAAAGCACACTCATAAAATGAGCCATCTGTGTAAGGATATTTGGACTTCAGGGAAAGCAAGTTTAATATGATGAAATCCTTTCTAGCTCTAATGTTGAAGAAGTTACTCCCTCCGTCCATTTATTTTTGCAACAGTTGAGTTAAAAAGGACTCACAAAAAATGGGCCCATGTTGCGAAAATAATGGAACGGAGGTAGTAATATACAAGAGCAAAAACCTTTAATGCTAATTAATAAAGTAATGGTGAAGCCTGAAAAGTACCATTGCATCATTTGATTCCAATTTTTTCATTTGTCATTTGTTATTGTAAGTTGTAACCCTATAAATCTGAAAGCTAATATGAGGAAACTATATCATTTGTTATTGTAACCCTATAAATGTAATCAATGAAAATCACCCTAGTCAATAGAGTTTACACAAGCTAAGTTAAATATTTTCATAATTACACTTATTTGCTTCTCGTAATTGATAAGTTGATATTTTATATGTATTTTACCCCCGATCCCGAGTGATTTTTAGCTCTAATACGGCTCTTTTGAGCCATTTCTACTAACTTTTGCTATTTCGAGTGTTTGTTGTGCTTTTTATTAGATTTTACAGGAATCGATGATTTATCGTTGTTTTCCGAGCCTTTTGAAGCACTTGAAGAAGTTAGTGAAGAGTTGAAGTCATTTGGGAAGCTAAACCGAAGACTAACGAGGAATTAAAGAAGCAATTAAGAAAGAACGAGCAAAAACCGAGAAACGAAGGCAAACAAGCCATCCGCCCGGACCGGAGCTGTGCGCCGGGGTGAAGGCTGCACGCCCGGACCCTCCGGGCGGGTGGCTCTGAAGGAGGATTTCGCGTGTTTTTCCCCTTGTTCGTTTAGCCTAAGTATTTAAAGCTTTGTATTCCTAATTAGTCATTTTGACGCCTCTTTTGATTTTAGAACCCTAGTTTACTCTAAAATTCTCTCAAAGTGTAGAACTCTTATCAATCATTCAATCAATAATATTCAGGTTCTATTTCAATCTTAATTCTTGTTCTTAGTTATGTTTATTATTATTTTCAATTTATGTTCTTAGTTTTAATAGTTTTATGTTTAGATTTAATTTCTTGATTGTTGTTGGTTTTGTTTAGTTTAATCATGTTTAGTATTTTTATTACTTTTATTGATTTAGTTTTTGTTCCTTCAATTATGAGTGAGTAGTTCTTTTTCTAGGACTAGGGGATCCATGGATTAAGATTATTGGTGCTTTTTGCTCATAAACGATTAGTTGAACTATTAAGGTGCTTTGATCCTATTGTCAATTCGTATGATTGTCAATTAATACTGGGCCAGGTTTAGTTGTAGTTTGATATTGTTGAAATCGATGCCGAGAGTAAGATTACCAAAATGAGATAATAAGGACAATAGGCAAACGAGTCTAAGTGGAGCGAGAACCATTAGAGGAGGTTTTGAAGGGGATAGATGCGAGAGAATTAGTGGACCTATTCAAGGAAATTGATAATCTAATTATTATTGTGTGCAAATTCTGATAATCTATGGTGAACAGATGCCGTTTAGTCATAATTAAATTCCTTAATCAATTTGCTATAATTATAGGTAATCTTGTCACAATTGTCACTCAAAGGCATTTGCACAGTATCTCTTCTCTTTCATCCTCCTCCCCACCCCCCCCCCCCCCCCCCCCCCCCCCACCCCCCCCTTGTGTTGTTGAGAGAGATACTGTCAAAGGGCCTTTGAGTGACAATTGTGACAAGAAATTAACTAGAATTAGAGCTAAATTGATTAAGGAATTTAATTAATGACTAAACCTAGGACATCGGTTCACCATAGATTAATCAACGAATTGCACAAAAAAAATAATTAGATTATCAATTTCCTTGAATTAAGGTCCACTAATTCTCTCGAATCTAGTCCCTTCAAAACTCCTCTAATGGTCTCGCTCACTTAGACCGTTTTGCCTATTGTCCTTATGATCTAATTGTGGTAATCTTACCTCCGGCATCGATTTCAACAATATCAAACTAACAACTAAACCTGGCCAGTATTTAATTGAAAGCAATAACAATTGACAATAGGAATTCAAGCACCTTAATAGTTAAAATATATTTATGAGCAAAACATCACCAATTAATCATGGATCCCCTAGTCCTAGAAAAGAACTACTCACTCATAATTGAAGGAACAAAAACTAATCAATAAAAGTAAAAAAATAAAACATGATTAAATATAAACAAAACCACAACAATCAAGAAATAAATCTAAACATAAACTATTAAAACTAAGAACATAAATTGAAAATAATAATAAACATAACTAAGACAAGATAAGATTGAATAGAACACTGAATATTATTGATTGAATGATTGATAAGAGTTCTACACTTTGAGAGAATTTTGAGTAAACTGGGTTCTAATCAAAAGAGGCGTCAAAATGAACTAATTAGGAATACAAAGCTTTAAATACTTAGGCTAAACGAACAAGGGAAAAAAAAACAGCGAAATCCTCCTTCAGAGCCACCCGCCGGAGGGTCCGGGCGTGCAGCCTTCACCCCGGGCACCTCGGTCCGGGGCGGATGGCTTGTTGTTGCCTTCGTTTCTCGGTTTTGCTCGTTCTTTCTTAATTGCTTCTTTAATTCCTCGTTAGTTTCGGTTTAGCTTCCCAAATGACTTCAACTCTTCACTAACTTCTTCAAGTGCTTCAAAAGGCTCGGAAAACACGATAATCATCGATTCCTGTAAAATAATAAAAAGCACAACAAACATCGAAATAGCAAAAGTTAGTAGAAATGGCTCAAAAGAGCCGTATTAGAGCTAAAAATCACTCGGGGATCGGGGTAAAATACATATAAAATATCAAACTTATCAATTACGAGAAGCAAATAGTGTATATGAAAATATTTAACTTAGCTTGTGTAAACTCATTGACTAGGGTGATTTTCATTGATTACATTTAAGGGTACAATAACAAATGATATAGTTTCCTCATATTAGCTTTCAGATTTATAGGGGTACAACTTACAATAACAAAGACAAATGAAAAAATTGGAATCAAATGATGCAATGGTACTTTTCAGGCTTCACCATTACTTTATAATTAGCATTAAAGGTTTTTGCTTTGTAATTACTACCTCGTTCCTATATTTTCGCAAATGGGCCCATTTTTGTGAGTCCTTTTTACTCAACTGTTGCAAAAATAAATGGACGGGGAGTGGGAGTACTTCTTCAAATTAGAGCTAGAAAGGATTTCATCATATTAAACTGCTTTCCCTGAAGTCCAAATATCCTTACACAGATGGCTCATTTTTGAGTGTGCTTTTTGTATCATACAAGCAAAGATTTTAAGAATGAACAAAAATATCCTTCTCTCAGCTCATTTTCCTCACACATACCACCACTAACCATGGTATCAACACCCTACCAGTACCAGCTACATCAACGAACCACCCCCTATACATAGCAACCACCAACAACAATAAATGGAACAAAGGTGGCGATTAGTTTTGAATTTTTTTCCGATGTTTCGTGTAACATCGCCTGGTTAGACGCCTATTCATGGAATGGGCGTCTGAATTAGGTGTTGTTCCATGGTACAAGACGTTTTTTCCATGAAACGAGCGTCATTTTTGTTAAATTTAGGCTCTTATTAGTTCGCTTTCAAGCGAAATCTTTTGTCCCCTCCAAGACGTGGTGCTTCGGTGGGGTAAACGGTGAGCTTCAAGTGAAGATGCGGTGGTGGTTCGAGAAAAAAATTAGTGAGAGATTTTTTTTTAAGTGAAGGACATAATTTTTGGAAAATGGGGATGAATGTGGAGGTAAGTAATTATGACGTCGAATAGCAACTCAGTTTGAGAAAGAGTACCAAATTATATCAAATGTGTGAATTTGAGAATCAACATATAGGTCGTGACATTTCACAAGTCACAAGCACTATATTTAACTATAAGAGTCATACCACGAATTGAATACTACCTTCGTTTCTTATTAATGGCAACAATTTGCTAAAAATAGATGTTTTATATTATTTGCAACAAATTTTTCTTTCCTTTTTAAATTGTGCTTTCTCTCTTTCTCTCTCTCTTCACATGGATGTCTAACTTTTCTCTCACAACAAAATTTTACCTAGGAGTCCGTGCAACATTTTTTGTTTCAACAATATGAAACGGAGTCAGTAGTTTAATTTCACTGTAGCCAAAGGATGTCACATACGTTGAAGAGTGCTAAGGGCATGTTACTTCAGCTTAATTCAGTTAAGTTCAGCTCAATTCAGTTCAGTTTTAGCTCAGTACACTTCAGTCAGTTACTTCCAACCAGTTCAATTCAGGTTCAGCCTCCAATCAGTTCAACTCTTTTTTATTTGCTAACTTATTTCTTCAAATCCAAATATTATTTGTTAATGTTCAAATGTATTATTTTGTTCATATATATTATTTCGTTATAATATTATTTTTTATACTTAATATTTTGTTCATAATATTATCATATTTTGTTTCACATATATATTATTAGGTTATAATTTTCATGAAAAAAAATATATGAAATAGAGATGAAACAAAGCTATAAGTAGATTATTATCACACAATTATAAAAAAATACCCAATAAGTAGATTACCATTCACAAAAATATGAAACTATAATATGAAAATGTATTACTGATTTTTTTATAATATATAAAACAACCAATATCAAAATATTTTATTCAAAATTTTATTAAGTATTACCCATAATTAAAAATCATTAATATTCTAGTAAAAATCAATAATCATAATGATCCATAGAAATTACACTTAAAAATATTAATTACTCAATTAATAATTTAAAGTTAAAAAACATAATCCATACTTAAACCATTCAGTTCAACTCAATTCAGTTGTTTTTCGCAAGTAAACGACTCTAGGAAAAAGAATAAAATGCTGCGGTGGGATACTAGTGCTCTATTGTACGTAAAAGAAGTTAAAATTTTCCGTATTCCCTATAAAATAGTAACATTGTAAATACCCTTAGACGAAAATTTTATCCAACAAAATCTATTTTAAAAAAATTATGAAGATCAAAATATATACCGTGTTTCTTTTAGGTTAGAGATTTACATAATATCAAATTTGATTAATATTATTCTTTTTTTAAGCTTGATTACTTAGCTTGGAGGGACGTCATTGATTCTAGCAAATGCAAATATCTAAGTAGTATATAAACATCAAGTAACACTCCTATCCAAAACAAAACCTCTAACCTTCTAACTAAGTTCATCATTGCTTGTACATTGGATCGTCAATCTAAAAAAAAAAAAAAAAGAAAAAGAAAAAAAAATTACCTCAACATTATAATGGATAATCAACAAACCATTGTCAACATTGTCGATCAATGGAGTCGAAGTGAAATATTATGCGCCTTGAGCATGTGTGGCCGTTGAACAATGTCATCGCGAGTTTTGTCATCGTTGTCCTATCTATCAAGATAACTCAAACCCTAATGAAAGACGTTCCATGTTCGCGTTCAAGAAAGAAGAAATGATCACGTTGACATATTCGAGTAGTAGTGTTAGAGGAATTAGAAAGACTTGATTATGTTCATGGTGTGCCTATGATTGTGTCATTGATGTTGTGAACGAAAGTAAAGAAGTTTTGGAACACGGCGATTTAACTTCTTGGGAGATTATCAAGATTGCGTGGATGAAGATTTGGTAGGGGTTTATATTCTCCGGACTATGATATGGTTGCTAGGCCTAAGGACAAAAAATACGTGTGTAAACTTGCTTTTGTATGATTTAAGTTATTAGCCCATCAATTAGACACTTAGTATATTAATGAGCCAATATGAGGTTGTAATAATCGTATATGTTGTAATAATTTTTCATTTAATCAATTTTACATGCATTGTAATGAAGTCTAGTTCTCATTGTCATTATTATTCCTCTGTATCCGATCCTTTTAATATGTTTGCAATACTATGAAATATAGTTAGTTGTTCCATCAAAGATAAAGATATCTTAATTGCCTGTCGTAACTAAATTTTGTTTTTTTGAATTTTGATGTAATTATGTGATTAGTACAGTATGTTGATTTTACTAACTTTTGGATCGTCTAATGAAAATACACTACTTATTAATTTGTTCCAAATTGTGGAGTACGTCCTCTATGTTTATGCGATAGTCTAATTAAGGCTTACAATAAAAGATGAGTAATGTGTACATAGTCTTATATTTCCAGTATATTGGAAACCATTAAGGAATGTTAGCAAAATCACACGCATCGGTATAAATAATGTTTGAATTAAAAAATTATTTTCATTTTAGCATCTTTTACATAACCTTTAATTTAAAGCTATTACTAACATTCTCTACTCAAATTCTCTAAAAATAACGATCTTGTTATAAAGACGATGCGGCAAGCCTAAGGCTACCACATGTTCAAAAAAATCATTGACCCTCCAGAGATTCATGCAATCAGTGAAGACCAACCAAGGTACAACTACAATCAGGCACCATCTGAGAGGACCATGAAGATGATAGGTGGTTTACTACAACTGAAGATGAAACTAGATACCTAATCAGACTGGAAACGAACTATGAGACTGGACAAGAACTGGTTCTCCTAAATGAAAGGAGTTAGAAGATCAACCATGACTATGGTCAAATCAAGGGCATTTGGAAGGTGTTAGGAGTCCTTTGCGGATACTCTACTGCAAGAGCATTCCACCAAAAGAACACTGAGGAGGTTGATCCCATAAGAGGAAGTTAAAAGGAAAGTTAATGAAGATAAACAAGGTGAAGGAAGTTAACTTTCCACGAGAAAGTTGAAAAAGATAAAGAAGCAAAGGAAAAAAACCCCATTGAAAACTCATTGGGGCACCGTGAAAAAATACCCTGATACTCCAAGTTTAAGCTAAACAAACGAGAAGTGGTAGGAGAGAGAGACTGAAGCATAGCCGAACTAAGTATGATGCAAGAGAATTCATTGAGTTCAAAAGTCATTAGCTCATGATGCTAGAGAGTATCTTGAGGCTACAAGGACATCCACTAAAAGATTCTAGAGAAAATTGAAGCCAAAAAGGACATCAAGTAAGGATGTTCGAAACAACAAGAAGGCTCAAAGAGAAAGGAGTCGTTCCTGGTCCGTCAGATGCTACCTCTAACAAAGAGATGTCAGTTCGCACTACTTTACTCGATTTCAGGTAGTTATGTAGATATGAAGAAAATATGGTGTGTAAGTTTGAGAAGAATAAAGTTGATAGGCGACCAGGCCAAAAGAGTGCATTGATAAGTATTGAGAGAAGTATTGAAGCCGGAAGAGCTTTAAAAGGCTAAACAGGCTGCCCAAGATCCTTTTTGGGGATCATTGGGGAGAAGATGGGCTCCATGTCTTTGGATTGGAAGACCCTATTCTTACAGTTATTACAATGGCACCACACCCGCTGAAGTGTCAAGATGCCTAATGTGTGAAGCCTTCAATGGAAAAAACTGACCCAGAAGACATATGGCCACCTACAACACTTGTGTAATTTCAAGGGTTGGTGATGCACTCTTGGTGCCGCGATTTCCCTGCTCACTTTAGGGAATAGCTAGAAATGGTTCAATAGTATGCCTGATCAATCAATCAAAAGTTCCATAATTTGAGTACTAATATGTCCATCATTCATGGCAAATAAAGAGAAACAGAAGACAAGCATAAACCTGGCAACAAGAATTCAGAGTGAGAAGGAGCTTTGAGAAACTATGTTCAACGATTCAACGGTTCAACCTCACCTCTACAGATACACAATTGGTCAAAAAGTAGTAGCCTTTGATAACTTTTCTTGGACTACGCTGAGAGACTTTAAATTTAATTGGTAAGAAGGAATTGCAAAGCTTTGAAAGGAATTTTGAAGAAAGCTAAATACATGCTTCGTTCCATTTGCTTTAGGAAATGTAGTGCTTCTACAGGAAAGAATAAATTGATGACTAAAGAAATGATCAAGGTTCCAAGAAACAAAGAAGATTAGAAGAGACACGCCACCTAGATGGCTAGGTATCGAAACAAAGGAGGATACCACATTTAAATTAGAATATGCTGAGTACTTGAAATTCATTTTAGTGTATTAATTAATATAAAGATAAGAGCATGCCACAACATAAGCAGATTACCTAGTATGTTTTATCATCAATGTGTTAAAATGTTATTTCACGACAATGGCCTATAATACATTTAATCATTATATTAGTGGACTCCATGGAACAAAGTTTGGTTTTCTATAGATTTGGGAAAAATATCAATCAATAAGTAATATGCAAACTTGGCCCCAAAACAATCAATCAATGACATACCGATTGCTTAAAGTATACAATTATATTTCCTCTGCTATAAATTGTCGCAACGTACATTTCGGCGCATTTTAAGAAAGTGATTTGAAAGCATAAAACAAGCAAATTAGAAATTTGAAAATATCTTTAGTGGCCGTTAAGAAACGAACCACCAAAATTGTATATATGTTAAAATCTAATTATATTAATTATGGAGCTCACATCACTACAAGAAACACGACCCAAATAGCGACGGATTTTTGGCACGGACTTTAATTCCCTCGCAAAAATCATATTGCGCGCGGAAGATAATCCGTCGCAATTTGCGGCGGAATTACACTATTTTGCGACGGAAAATATCCGTCGCAAAAAATGACCAACCAAAACCTAAGAGAAGCTATTTTTTGCGACGGAATTATTCCGTTGCAAAGTCCCTCGCAAAAAACGACAACAAGTTATGTTATTTTGGCGCAAAAAAATAAACTAACACCAATACCCTTCTCTCCCACTAACCCGACAAGAACCCTAAAACTCTTTTTCTTCAGGCGGCTTCTTCTCCAATTCGGCGGCCTCTTCTTCACCGCTACTCAAACAAACATCGAAAAAAAAGCAGCCAAAGAGAGAGGAAACACGGAAGTCGAATCCAAAGCATAATCATTATTCTGAGGTTACGGAGACAGGAGGCCGTTGTTCGAAAACTTATTCAGAAAAAGTTGCAAGGTGATGAAGACAAGTGAAACTCTTGCAAGGTGCTTCACCTGAATTTCTTGTATTAATTTAATTTTCTGAATTTTACTGAATTTTCAATTAGTTTTGAACTAAATTTCGATTTAGGGTTTGTTGTGCATGTGTGATTGAATTTGAATTATTGACTCAAATTTGATTGAATTCGCTAAAATAATTTATGCCCTTGCTGGATCAACTGGCCGCGGCCCCAAGATTGAGGAAGTCGACTAAGCGTTCTCTGCTTAGTCATTGAAATTATATTTTGAGGATATTGTTTAGTTTTTCCTATGTTAAAACTTGGTTTAAATGTTCTCTGGTTATAATTTTGCCAATGCTAGTATAATGCAAGTTATTTTGTTCGATAACAAGTGTTTTGCTCTTTGCTTTTATATGTTATCTTATAGCCCATCTAGCCATATATACAGTGTAGAACTATGGGTAAAACTCGTTTGTTATATAGTAGAGATGGGTTAACGTGCCTGGTAAGTTAAGGGTGTAGAAGTACAAATCAAACTTAGAAGAATAACTACGATGTGTGTAGGAAGAGGCTAGATAGTTAGCAGCATTTTGAAAATAGAATGAACTGACAATTTTATTGGGTCTTGGCAAAATCGCGAACTAATTTGAATTTGTATACTCGAATTGTTTATTCGTATGAATTCTGATTTATTTATTGATATTCCTCACCCTAATTGTTGTGTTTTAGTTGTTTCAGTTGATTAGTCTGATTTGTTATATGAAAACTAAGATCTTATGGTGCTGATACACTACATGTGAATGCTGGATTTTAGTTGTTTAAGTTGAATATTCTGATTGGTTATATGATAATGCTGATCACTATTCTGATTGATATTCTGATTTGTTATTGCTGTATACCTATGGTGGCCTCGTTTTCTGTTTTTTCTTTTTCATGATTCCCGCTTGTCGGAATCTTATTTTGTGCAAATGATTGATACAATCTACATGAATGCTGGTTTAATATGCCCTAGTGGTGGAGAATCGTCGACGAAATTTTAACATCCACACTTTTTGTAACCTTTACTGATACACTCCTTTCGTGATCTGGATATTGGCTGTTATACAAGGGGCTATTGACATATCTTGAGAATGGTATGTTCTTTACGATAGTACCTCCGCTTTAACGGATCAATTCCTCAGCTAATCTGATGTAAACCTTATGTCTTATTGTTGGATGGGCCCTTCAATATCTCTGCTTGCGAATCATGTCAGTTACCACGTGTTTTCGTTTCTTCTAACAGTGATTAGCCAAAATCGAAACATTTAATCCATATCTTTTACCCACTAGAAAAAAAAGAAAAGTGGCACTTGTTCAGGCAAACCTCTCTGTTTAATCTGTGTTTTAACCAACTCAGAATTTAGGGCTCGCACCTGTATTGACAACGAATCATGCATTTAGACCGTAAAGTTACAGAAAGAGTTCCCCTAGAATCAGGAGTCAGTAGTCTGCAACTGAAGAACCAGAATAACACCTGTCATGCATTATTGGTGGGAAATTATTCACATCCAAAATAATCAACAATTTGAGTCACTCTAATCATTTAGGCATGTACTTAATCTGTTTTTTAGTGTACTCAAGTTGCAGCATATAATACATTAAATCTTAGGTTAATGTTTAACCTAATATTGTACAACACCAATTTGGAAATAAAAATATGAAAAATGTGGCATTGCATAGAATTTGTACCCATATAGAATAATTGTATCATACAATTCGGCTATGCAGTTTTCAATAATTATATTTTGCCATTTTGACGGACTAAAATACTTGTATGCGGAACTTTGTTGTAGTAAGTGTCACTATGAAAAGAAGGGACGTAGTTGGATAATAAAAAACGCTTTCATGATTTTTTTTATATTTTTTAAAAAATATTTCAATAATTTTTATTTTTATTTTAGAAACCATATTATTGATTATTGTGAAAAAATATAAAAAAAAATTATTTGCTATAATTTATATTTTGAATAAAATATTATTGTTTTTAATGCCCCTTTAATTCCTTTGACCTGACAAGATGACATATATTGATTTGTAATTTGGTTGAAATAGAACTATGGTGGCGCGTTTATTCAAACGGCCACCTAAGATCATTCCCTAAAACGTACAATTTCGGCGCGCATTTTTACACCCATTAATTGAGTAGGTTAGGTAGTTGCATGGTAAAAAATTATTTTGTTTAGTTTGCTCGTTTAAATTTTCAAATCTCTTATTACAAATGTGTGTCGAATTGGAATGTTACGACTAATTGGGTCGGAGAAGTATGTTGATTGTTCTAAAAAAAAAAAACATTATCGTAAATTGTTAAATTATAAAATAGTAAATATATTAACAATGAATAATAATATATATATCATGGAAAGTTGTTGGTAAGTGGTAACTCGATGAAGAGACAAACCCCAAATTCTAGGCCTTAGCCAGGGGTTTATCCTGATCTAACATTATGCTACAAATTTGAGCATGTAATTTTTGTAAAGTTGTACTATAAAGAACGGGACCTTTCTAATACCAAAACTTCCACTTTGAAAACTCTAACCCTAGAAAACTATTTAAAAAGTTTTTAAAAACTATAATTTAACAATGTTTTTAAAACTTAAATTTAAAATTACAAACATTTCTCATAGAAGAAAAATTTATGTTTTGTTAAATGAAGTATTTCAGATAACCCTTTGTCTTACATACAACATACAGCGTTTTCGAAAGGTGTCTGATTATATCCATTATGATTACCTCATGACCCAGCTCATGTGCTCAAGTTACTCTTTTTTCATGTTTTTTCCCCGAAAAAACATCGAATGGTATTCTTATCTCCCAATACACGTAATTATAGCTTTCTAGCGATTCCAATTGTCCTAGGGGGGCTTCCTTTGATTTGAGATCAACAGGTAAACGTTTTAGCAACATACTTTTTTGAATCCTTCGAACCCTTGAAAATAGTTGACTATAAATTTTTTTTTTTTTTTTTCGGTTGTGTGAATCTGGGCTCATATACATCCTGTTTCCTCCCTAAATTTCACTCACTTGTTTTTTTGATAATATTGGGATGGCCCAAACCCTTATTAGCCGATAAACTTATCATTCTTTCTCTTTAGATGTTTATCGAAAAAAGGTAACATTGTTGTGCATTATCAACACAATGTTTTCATGACCATTAGAATCAAAATGGAAAGTGGCTGTCTGAAGACCCTCTTGACCTGGGAAACATCTATTATTTTTAAAACTTTTTTTCTGGACCCCCAAAAGCTTGAAAAGTGTGAATTATAGGCTTTCTATTTTGGCTTTTGAGGGTTTTTTGTCTCAAGCTTCCATCCTTGTCTGTTTTTTCACACTATCTCTTGACCTTCCGGACACTCTTCCATGCGCGAAGAATTCTACCTCCGTCTCCTCTAAAAACTCATTGTGCATCACTCTTTAGACAATCTCCGCAAGAGCACTAGCCTTTTTGCTCTTGTTAGAAATTTTTTATGTGTCTTTGTCATCTTCAAAAATCCTGCTAGGTGGGCGCTTTTGTTTAGGGGTGAGCACTAAATTGGTACCGCGAACTTGACCCTAGTACATTGTTTTGGACCTGAAGGGTAGATCTCGATCCCCAGTTTCGAACAGGTCCAGTCTTGATCCCAAAAAAAATTTGGTTAGACCGGATCGGCTGTACAATTTTATATAGTACCCACGTGCTACCCGACTACAAACCAATAACCGATACCAAAAGGTACCCTGGAATTGGACACAGTTTTGGGGGGGTACCCTAGGTTCTGGACCGGTTCCATGTGTTATTTTACTTCTTTTTAATTTGTTTTTTATCTTCAATTTTTTTCAAAGAAATAACAGATTTGAAGTATTAAATTTGTTAAAGTATGTCTTGGACATAAAACAATTACTGTACAAAAAACAATCGGCTTTACCTGTCCGTATACCCGACCGCCTTTTCCGGACTCTGGACGATCACGTAATCCTAGTACCTGCTGACATCAACCTGAGAAGTGAACCGAACTATCGGGTTGTGTTAAACCCGGGGGGGTAAATCACTTAATCCGAGGGTACATTGGGTGTAGTGTTTCTAAAAGTGTGAATTGTAGACTAATTTTTTGGCTTCCAAATGATTTTGCTCCAGTTTAGTCTTGTTTTCTCACTTCTTGTTTGTTTGTTTATTTTTCTATTTTATTTAGCCTGTTGTAGGCCAGGAACTAAATTGACGAGTGTCTCCACACTCTATTTTAGCTTAAAAAAACTTTTGAGACGAGGGATTTTGTCGTGCTTAATTATCGTGGAAGTACTGTGACACCTACATAAGAATGGCGAATATTTCATTTACCATCCCAAAGTCAACAACGCGCAACGATTATAAGACCATTATACAGTAAGACATCAACTATTTTGTGGGTATTTTTCAACTGATCTAGGTTTTGATTAATTATAGTTTTGTATCTAACAACCTAGGCTGTCTTACACCAATATAAAGCGTCTTATCCAGAACTGGTTTGTAATGATGTTTTTTCGAAATTATTCTAATTTTTCTATTAGACTTATCCCCTTTATTCCTAAATTTCTTACATAGATCAATGCAAACTGATTGAAATATTTATTGTTAAGCATAGGTTTAATATTTTAGTTCAAGATTTATATAAAATCATAATAATATATAATAATTATTTGAAATCTATTCCTACTATATATATTATGATCTCCTCGACACTTTTCCGATTTCTTTTCTGAGTCCAGTATAAGTTATCTAGGCAATCCCAAACCTCTTAGCTACTACACCTAACACTCTCAAGGGCCCTGTTCTCCTCAACTTTTTTTTAATGATCTGAACTTTATTTTTTCTTCTAACTACAACTTACTTTTTGCTTGAAAATCATTATGAATGGGCGTGTGCTAGTCGTTGAGCATCGTAACTTGGATTGAATGGTATACGTTCGCTTGTCTACTAGGAACGAACTATTTGAACGCTAATCACTTAGTTTATGTTGTTGTGACCTTGATTCTTTTTCTGTGAAATAAATAAAAATAAGACGAGTCCGAATCCCACGCTCAAGTAAATATGCGGTTTAAAAAAAATTGCAGATATTACACAACAAGGAAGAGAAGCCAACTTTGGTAATAATATGTCCGGTTAAAAACTGAATGATTGTTGCTGCAACACAGTACTTAGTTACATGCCACAGTAAATTCCATTGACTAGGTTAGGTCAGCAAAAAATAATGTAAAAAAAAAAAAAAAAAGAAGTACGACACGTAGGAAGGGTGAAATCCCCATCAAACAAAAAAAATGATACTGACATTTACACAAATAATGATGTTAAGGGAGGTCATTTCACCTGATGAATCTGCCCATTTGCCAACACATACATAAGTACAATTAAGCCATGGCACTTACTACTACTATAGCTATGATGAATTTTGAAAAGAATTCATTGTTTACTCCATACAGCTTTGTTGGCATAACTCTACATTTTTTGATTATCAAGTTACATATATCCCATCACTTTTTCATCTATGTCTGGGTGTACATTTTTTATCGTTTTTTTGATGAACTCGTTTCCCCCCCCCCCCCCCCCCCCCCCCCAAACAAATCTGTACTTCTTCTCCTCGATGGTTGGAAGCCGTTTTAACTTCATCCGGCAACACGCAACCGACCGAGAACTGGAACTCATAATATTACAAACCTCCCCTGTACATGATATGGCAACAAAGGGCGCAACAAAAAACATACCTATATCCGAACTGGCAATACAAAAGTTCCTGGAAAGTTTTGATTTTCCCCCGAAGACCAGCAGTACTATCACCATTCTCCAAGAGCCCGGTTTTGAAGCATCTCCGTTGGCAAGTCCAAACTAACACGGGACTACTACGATTTTTTGCGGCTAGAAGCTTCTCTTCTTCCTGTTGATTGATATCGTCGAAGAAATAATAGTTGGGTGCAGCTTGAATTGTGCCACGTGATAAGGACTGCCTGCTGCCACCATATGCGAAGGAGAGCTGTCGTTACGCATTAACTCCTCCACCGGTGTTTGGAGATGGTGGCTGTTACACTCATCCAAGATGTATTAGCACCACTTTGCTCTTTCAGAGCATAGCTCTGGTGGGTCCCACAATTCACCTATTCCAGGCCAAGGGATAGCTACAGCAAAATATTGACAATGAAAATTTCATACAGCGCTGTTGACCTGTGACTCTCCTTTGCTTCGACTAGGCTGGATCACTGTCGGTGTTCAACACTACACTGTGTGAATCCTCATCGGCACACACCACTACTTGCCATTGGTAGTGAGGGAAGCTGCAATTTACTTTTGTGTTACGAAACCTATCAGAAAAACGAAAAAAAACAGATGCTATCAGATAGCAAATCCATGTAAAAGATAAATGATGAAAGAGAAAGGAAACTATGCTGCAGAACTCTCAGTAAACAATCTCGTGAGCAATTCACAAATACATTAAATTTGCCTGGAAGCTGAGCATCACAGTAATGAACCACATTCAGTGTACCCTTTACGTTGTCCAGAAAATATACTGTTCCATAAACTAATTCACATCTTTCACAAAGAGAAAGTAAATCCAACTTCAATTTATAAAGCCAGTGGAGTAAAGCTCTTTACTTAGTTTTTGACAGAATATTTCCCAAATAATCAGTCAAACAGTCACATATCTAAACTTAACGCCCTGCTCACTTCTTCCAAGGCATTGAAAGACCCAGCAACCTTTTCTCACGGATAATAAGTTTATAGTACATAGTGGTTGATGCTGACATCAAGAAGCAACTCATCTAAATAGTTAATAATAAATATATACTACTCACAAACAGGGGAAGGTGTTAAATACATTGAGTTAGAACCATAACAGATTGAAAGTTCTAGTGCAGTGCCTAAAGTCACCAGCCCAGCCATCAAGCAGCGAACACTTATAGACAGTTCTCCCCTAACATTTACGGTGTAGGGCATAATTCCCATATACTACTACTAATGTAGTTCAGTTTTAACCCCATCAAAAATAAGGTCAGGTAGAATAGATACGAAAACCAATTCCTTCAAGTTTCATGAGAAAATCAGAATGTAAGCGTCAACTTTAAAGACCTATTAATACCTCTCTACACAATGTATGTATAGTTTTCCAGTCACTTCAATATCAAATGCAACACAAACTGTAACATGGTTATGAAAAAAAAAAAAAAAAATTGGACCTATCGGATATTGATACGCATTTTGTATATTTGTACCAAATTTCGGAAAGCAAACTATGATGAACCATCCATTCCAAAAAGCCATAGAATGGATGCAAAATTTTGAGAGGTGTGACTATGTGAACATTAAAGTGTCTTTCTGATTCATAGCCAAAAAAGTTCCCAAAGCTTTAAATAACACCACTACATTGAAACACGAGATTTGTACAGCTGTCAAGTTAGAGATGCAACACCAAGTGATAAATCTCAGATATACTGTCAAACTTGGCAACAAGGACGAGAACAAGGTACCATTATATCCTTAGAGTAACCTCTCATAAATTACTTACTCTTTCTTGCACAAAAAATGCTTAAGATTTGTGCTTTCCACATACCCAAAAAAAATGGATGTTTACATCTTGGATTTTCTAAAGCAAATTCAAATCCCATGGACCACAAACATCCTGTTGAACCATTTGATGAACAAAATATGCTTAGATTCGCCCTTACATAAATTCTAATTCATCTTTCTGCAGCAAAAAATGCTTTAGATTTTGTTTTCAACTCCCAAGAAAAAAAAATGATGTTTACATCTTAGATTTTTCTAAAGCCAAATTCCAAATACACGTGACACAAAAATCCTTTGAATAACCATTGTAACGCACATTAGTCATTTTAATAATTTTTAGGATGCAAGTACTTACATGAAAACCCACAAAAAGTCCACAGGATCTTCAATAAAGATAATAGTATTTCCTCAAAAGCAGCCGGCGTCAGACCTTCTCCATGAAAAGCATACATGTTCCCATAAAACAATGTAATATTATGTAATTTTACAGTACCAAAAAGGCCCCTACCAACTCACATACCAGCATCGCTCACATCACACAAGAACGCAATGGATCTCACACTAGTTTTCACTGTAAGACTAATAACGAACAGGTTTGGCATTGCAAGGGGACCATGTACATTACAAACTCAAAAAACTTCTTTTTAGAGAGGTACGAAATTTCCCAATCAAAGTTTGCTCAACAAATAGCCAAAGACACATTATGACAAGCACCCCTCAATTAAAAACTATGACGCACCGATAAAGACAAGCTAGAATCTACAAAAACTAGGAACCAAGCAAGGAAACAATCTCCTCAGCAAACTTATATCGGAAACAAAGTTGAAAACCCCACAAGTGTACAGACGGTAAGCTAGACAAAAAAAATGCAGCATTAACAACAATATAATTAATAGAGGGTAGCCAATTTCACCTAAATCATTGTAACCTTGAAACTTGTGAAGCCATCTGAACCATCAAAACGTCGAATCGTGAGTCTGCAGATGTTATCAGAACTCTCTGAAGAACTCCCTGGTGCCAACCTGGTCAATGAAGGAAGCAAACTCAGCAACCGAGAACAAAGGAAGGATGTGATCAGGCTGCAATTAGAACTTAGTAAATGTATGACACACAAGCAAAGACAGAGCCTCCTCACCACAAACAAAATTTTTTAAACAAATTTCATATAAATACAGACTTGTAATTTGTTACTTAATTCCTCACCTGGAAACCAGTAATTTTTTAGGTGGGATTTCTTCTTCTTGTTTTGCAAGTTGATTGTTGACATCTCTGTTGAAGCTTGGTTTTCTGAAGGAAACATGGTGATAGGCAAGCGAATAATTCAAACAAGTGTCATTGTCAAACCAACCAAATAAAAAATGGAAAGAGATGCACAGTACTATACCAGATGTGTGATAACAGCGGCGCTTCCCTTGTATGAACCACCATGCACCCTACAAAGAAATACACCCCAAAAAAAAAAAACATGTGTCTCCAATTCCACTAATCAGAAATAAACTACAGCTTTTGAAGTCAAAATTCCCATCACAAAAATCCTGACCATCAGGAGTATCAAACAGGCGCCAGTTACCATCTCAGCAGATCACTCCAATCAACAACTTGTCGCTCAGGAATGCGCCTATTGCGAATTTAGCATCAGAGATACCACTGATGAAATACCTATATCAACTGGATATTGAAAACTGGATTGCAGGTAACTGTTTAAAACAAGGACAATATAAGAATGCAACTAGCTCCAAATTAGCTACCTACAACGGGGAAAAAACACCCGCAATGAAAGCATCGGAAACTATCAATTTCGCAGAAGCAAATGATGGATCTAGAGTTGTGGGTATACTAACCATATCACTGTTGGTGGAAATATTGTTCAAACACTGAGCTTGACTAGGACATGAGTTCACAAGCGGACAGTCTTAGCCATTGAAGAATAAAGCAAAGCTGAAACAAAAAAGAATACAAGGAGTAAAATAAATGGGAACAACAATTTACATGGTGCGCAGTGCTCTTCTTTAATATACACATATATAACACCTTAAATAAAGGCAATGTTGCGTTACCAATAAAGTATAACCATGACCAGTTGGTGATCAAATAAGCAATGTCAACTTTTGTGACAAAGGACAAAGAAAACTGACTTTAATTGTTACAAATTACAGATGGGCAATTAACTTGAACATTCATTAAAACAAGAGAAGAAAGAAATAATAATTCATGGTAAATGGCCAATATGTCATAAGAGTTGCAAATATCTTCATGCTCATACAGCAGAAGCTTAACTAGATATGGGCCTTGATGAAGATTATACAGGAAACTTTCAATGTTACTCTTTGTATCTTACAGTACTCCCCTATTAGTGCTGTATAATAAAGGTATTTTTGCAAAACAACATTAGCACTGCCTTAAACTTAGAATCACAAACACTGATCATAGGAGTTATAGGAAAGATTCAAAAAACAAACAATTATGCTATAATCACCAAAAAAAGGAAAAACTCAGCGCTGATTACTACAAAACGATATTTTTTTGGATATCATGAAAAGAGCAATCGATAGTTTTTCAAAAAGGTAACCAAACAAAGTTTCCAGCAATGATGCAGTAAAACAATATAAGGCTCTTCCTCAACAAACAAGTAATTGCCATTAAAATGTTACTATTCACTTTACAGCCTAAATTATACATGCCCAATTATTCTTTGAAAATGTCATGCACAGTTTGGGAATGGAGTTTAGAAATTTTCTATGGATCTGCACTGCAATTTTGGAGAAAGAGGAGGTAAAAGAAAAAGAAAATAGACAACGTAAGGGACAGGGAAGGGAAAGGAAAAGAAGGATGTATACAAAAGTTGGAAAAAGCAGTAATGGTTTTTAATTAGCAGTAAAAAAGGCAAGAGTGATTGATAGCTGAGGGCTCTTGTGTTATTACGTAATACATAGGAAAGAAAGTCAATTAGATAATGTTTTAGTGTCAATGAATAGCTATGACCGGTTTTAGTGGTATGGGTGAGCATCTAAGAACCATTAAGAGGAAACCTAGGATGAGCTATTAAAGCCTTAAACTAAAAAGCAACCAAATGGTGTTCAAGAGATTTGGTCAGATCAATTATGGGAGACAACTCAAGCAACAATATAAAACTAATGGCGAAAAAATCGGGATTTTTGCAGTTTGAGCAATCAAGTGTCACTAATGACTGAAAACATCAATTGCTAAGAACGGCACAGTAACTCATTTACGTACCACTTGTTCAAGTTCGTAATATCAGCCTAAATAAAAATCATGCAGTAAGAAGGAAGTCTCAAACAGCTACTGATTGAAAAACAAAGCACTGCTGCACTAGTTCAACCGCATAATCATGAGTGCGTGAAATAGAATTTGTTTCCGACCAAATTTTTAATAAAACCAATAACACCATCAAATCATATCTGGCGAACAGATTGATCTACTTCACAAAATGAATGACTGAGAAAAAGAAAATGGAGATAATGGGTAGGGACAAAATACGAGTAACACAGCAACACTAACTGAGATTTTGGACCAGAGAGGTCAAGCACGTCATCTGAATGTCCCTGGTAGAACAGATTGGTTTTTCTTATGCCCAAAAATGATCCTGAACCTTACAGGGTCCAAGCTCACGATTCGAGCGATAGATGGCCTGGCTCTCCTCTTTTCTCCACGGTATCCAAGCGAATCGAAACTGAATTGTTCTGGTGACCCATTTGGCACTAAAAACGACTCAAACCAACTCGCCATCTGCGTTTTATTATCATCAAAAGCTCCCCTTCCTTCATTTTCCACCACTGGCCAAAATGTATCCCACACAACTTCCCAGAACTAGCCAGTAACCTCCCATTACACTAAACTTCAATAGTCAAATAGAACCATTATGAGCTGAATTCTGGCTTTTAAACAATCTGTCGATCCTTGATCTGACTTTCCATATTGCCGTAACACGAAACCCTTTCTGTCCATGGAAAGAGGTATCCGACTATCATCTGTAGCAGAAGCTAGACCTACGACCACCTTTCTCTGTGAGGTATCTCTTCATCGCTGTACGCCTGTCCTCTACCCGGCAAACACTACTAAGCACATTTTTTATACCTCCTAACCAGCATTATAGATTCTTTCATCTTACGACTTAGAGCAAATCTTGTCAACCATTCCCCTGACTACCACGTATCTTACCAATTATTAAGATGATCTCCAACATTCTGTAACGCCTCCACTAACCTCCCCCTGCACAATGGGGGGGGAATGCCCCCGACACACATCTCAAAACTCCTCCCATCGTCAAGTGTCCCCGTCCCAACCTCCTTCAGGCTTACTCCACACCCATCTTCTCTCACGCTTCAATTACAAAATCGTTCACAGTGTCAAGATTCTTAATTGTACACACTTTATTCACTGTCAAATCACCAAACACAATGCCGGCTACCAAATTCCCTCCGCCCCACAACTACCATTCCCACCACTTTCCGCCTTATTCGAACACCCAACCAAGACCTGAAATCGACCCAGTACAGCCCAAATTATCAAAAACAACAACCCCATTACAATGTACCACCATCACCCATCAGCGGATTACGACTAGGACTACTATCAATATAATCAACAGCAACATCAACCATTATACGTAGTAGTACTGACTCCACTATAATCGATTGACAGTCATCACAAACAGAACGAATCGAAGAATTGAAGAACAAGATAGTAAAAGAATTACCACTGATCCGATTTCGACCGGTTTTTATAAACATCATCAGCAAATCTAGTCATATCATTACCGCCAACAACATGATGATTCAAACGAAAAGAATCGTACCGCACCATCCTCTTCTCGACAACGCCGCATCGGAAACGACAACCGAGCGCTCAAAAGCAATGCGATCACGCCTTCTCCTCAAGCGAAGACAGCGAAAAACGACCTGATGACACCCAAAACATCAATAATTTTCCGCCGACATTGGAAATTTGGACTCCACCATACCACCACCTTAAATATTATTATTATTGTAGTATTCTATGATTTTGTTGAACCAAAGTTTACGCATTGCCGCTGTGGGTGGGTTGTGGCGGTTATAGCGTTCTAGGCCGGTTGGCGACAAAACGGCCGCAGAACAATCATTATCATCTTCAGAATTAGCAAGTAGATCGAATTCGACGATGATAAAGATAGATAAGCGATTCGAAAAAACCTTTCTTCTTCCTTTCTAGAACCTCACATTGGGGCACAACCAAAATAATTAATAATATCTAAATTAGCAACTATGAATATTATCATTATTCTTATAAATAGTCGTCGTCTTCAAGCGGTTCTTG
>PYUH01000238.1:2736694-2765108 GCA_016808085.1 Suaeda aralocaspica | reverse complement strand
TTTTCTAGGACTAGGGGATCCATGGATTAATTGGTGATGTTTTGCTCATAAATATTAGTTTAACTATTAAGGTGCTTGAATTCCTATTGTCAATTGTTATTGCTTTCAATTAAATACTGGCCAGGTTTAGTTGTTAGTTTGATATTGTTGAAATCGATGCCGAGAGGTAAGATTACCACAATTAGATCATAAGGACAATAGGCAAAACGAGTCTAAGTGAGCGAGAGCCATTAGAGGAGTTTTGAAGGGGACTAGATTCGAGAGAATTAGTGGACCTTAATTCAAGGAAATTGATAATCTAATTATTTATTTGTGTGCAATTCGTTGATTAATCTATGGTGAACCGATGTCCTAGGTTTAGTCATTAATTAAATTCCTTAATCAATTTAGCTCTAATTCTAGTTAATTTCTTGGTCACAATTGTCACTCAAAGGCCCTTTGCACAGTTTAGACTTTTTAGAACTAATAGGTTTAATTGCTTCCCTGTGGATTCATCCCTACTTCCCTAGCTATATTAGGTAGAGTAGTTAGGTTTATTTTTGATAAGTGTGCGATAGCCTCATCAGTAATTTTGAAACAAAATGTAGTATAGGTTTGTATTTGAATGGTGTAAAAACCAAACCATAACATCTATATTTAACAAGAGAAAGTATGCCATATTCCTTCTACTTATCATTCCTCAAAACATCAAAATTATAGATTTACTAATATTCTCCGTTGCATTTTTAAATCCATCAGTAATAAGGGCGTCATTGATTCATTAGTTCAAGTCGACTTTCTTAAAACAACTCAAGAGTGAAAATGAATAATGGATGCAAGAGTGTATATTAATTTATTTAGTGACTTAATTACAGTATAGTGTTTACGAGTCTTCTTCAATGACATGTCTAGGAAAATCAATGTGCAAAGTGAAAATGAAAAGAAGAATTCGTCCTTTCTTGTTCTTACAAGACCAGGGAAGAATAAAAATAGTTCATCGCCTTTGCGATTATCATTGCTATCCAAACATACTATAAACATCACATATCATCAAAATTAGTCACCATTCATCATCTCTTCAAAGTTACTCAAAAATCAGAATATAACTTTGTTCACATGTTTGATATTTTCCTCTATTATTGCCATTTCATCCCATCATATGTTATTGTTATCCCCTATTCATTTTATCCTGTAAAATTACATGTCCAACCCATACCAACAGTGGATTTTTTTCTAGAATGTTGAGCATAAACATCTAATGGACCCTTCCAATCTTTGATCTTTCTCCTATTTTTTAATCAAAAACTTCTTCTAGTAGTCTACAAAAAAATGTGATGAAAATCTAAACCTCACATTTTCATTGGCCAATGTCTTATATAGTGGGCCATACCTATGTCCCAAAATTATCTTATCCACACATATCCTTAAGTCCCACCTTCACTTTATATTCTCATTTGTCCAAACAAACCCCCTATATATACATACAATATTTTGTAACATTGTATTTCACTCTTATAAACTTTCTTCTAAAACAAGAAGTTTCCATTTTTATTAAAGTTCATCTTAAAATACCATTCAATGGCTCTTCAAGCTACATTGCTTCCTTCTGCCTTATCCATTCCTAAAGAGGTAAATTCCATTATATGCAATAGCACGTTGATTGATTGTGGTTGTTCCCACATGTCTTATGCCAAAATATGTTAGACTTAGCAAAAGCGTTAATTATAAGTTTATAAGTAACAAATTTTAAATGTGGCTTATAATTTAGTCCAAAATGAAGAGGTGGAGTAACATTTTATCGATGAACTAATAAACGGACTAATTGGCACGGTATATGTAGCCAATGTAGTTATTGTTTAAGAAATTGCACTAGCCTCCTAGTATAGTATACTTGTATATATCAAGTTTGTCATTTGAGAATATACATGCTTAAACTTTGGATTTAAATTTATACTTTAGATGAAATTTTTCGTTCGTTGAAATAATTTGTGTAGGGAAAGTCGAATGCTACCCTTAAAGACTCTAGCTTGTTTGGGGTCTCACTTTCAGACTACGTCAAAGCTGACTTCAGCTCCTCAGCTCTGAGATGCAAGGTGAGAAAATCAGTTCAACTTCGCTATGTTGTGAACCATGTAAATCATGACATTATTACTAATGTTGTTGTGTTACGGTGTCACCTAGTGATAGTGAAATTGCAAAACTATGTTACTCGGACTTTGCTAGATGTAACAGATTCAAGTGTTGGACATGAACATTTGGTGTGGATTTATTTTTATGATTTTGTTTCAAAATGAAAATCCGAGTTTAGAGGGTCCGACAATGCCACAAGGGTATTTGAGGTGAAATAAAAGAAAAGTAAATAAAGTAATTAATAATTCTATGAATGGCAGAGAGAATGCAATACAACAAGAACAATAATCAGAGCACAAACATCAGCAGTGGCGACACCAGGAGTAACTAGATCAACCTCAGACCAGAAGAAGACACTCAGAAAAGGCAGTGTTATTGTCACAGGTGCATCTTCAGGTCTAGGCCTCGCAACAGCGAAAGCACTAGCCGAGACAGGAAAATGGCACGTAATAATGGCGTGTCGCGACTTTCTTAAGACTGAAAGAGCAGCTAAAGCTGCAGGAATGTCAAAACAGAACTATAGCATAATGCATCTTGATCTTGCTTCACTTGATAGTGTAAGACAGTTTGTGGACAACTTTAGGCAATCAGGAAGACCCCTTGATGTGTTGGTTTGTAATGCTGCTGTGTATCAGCCCACTGCTAAGGAACCTACCTTCAGTGCTGATGGCTTTGAGATCAGCATTGCAACTAACCATCTTGGCCATTTCTTGCTCTCACGGTTGTTGCTCGAAGATTTGAACAAGTCGGATTATCCTTCCAAGAGACTTATCATAGTTGGATCTATTACAGGTAACTTGAAATTTCTGAGGATAACTATCGATTCAAATTCTTCAATTCTCCTCATTTTCTCTTAAATCATTTATACAGAAACTAGCATATTGAGGTTTGGACAAATTATTTTAATGTGCAAGTTTAATATTGTGACAAGGTGATTCTTATTGTGAAATGTAATTTTTACTATATAGGTAACACAAACACATTGGCTGGAAATGTGCCTCCAAAGGCTAATCTAGGTGACTTGAGGGGACTTGCGGGTGGACTGAATGGCCTAAACAGTTCAGCCATGGTAGACGGTGGAGATTTTGATGGTGCGAAGGCATACAAAGACAGCAAAGTTTGCAATATGCTGACTATGCAGGAATTCCATCGTCGCTTCCACAAAGACACCGGCATCACCTTCGCCTCTCTATACCCTGGCTGCATTGCAACAACAGGCTTGTTCAGAGAACACATCCCCTTGTTTAGGTTTCTTTTTCCTCCATTCCAAAAATTTGTCACCAAGGGCTATGTTTCTGAAAATGATGCTGGTAAACGACTTGCTCAGGTACTACATTTATCATGCAATTATTCATCAAAAAAATTTTGTGTCCAAAACTTGCAACTTGTAATTTTGTGACACTTCTAACTGATTCCAAATAACATATTGATTATGACTTAGTCTGTTAGTCTCAAGGAAGCTGTTATACTGTACACATAATAACTTGTGGTGGTTCATGATTCAGGTTGTGAGTGACCCAAGTTTGACGAAATCAGGAGTATACTGGAGCTGGAACAAGGCTTCTGCGTCCTTTGAAAATCAGCTGTCTCAAGAAGCCAGTGATCCTGGGAAGGCTAAGAAAGTTTGGGAGATTAGTGAAAAACTTGTTGGTTTGGCTTAGTTTGATAAGAAAATGTCATCAATACGTTCCTTAGCTAACTTTGTGCAATTGAGAGTGGGAAGATAGCATCGAATTTTCTGGGATTACAGATAGGGGTGAATGGATCAGGAGTCAGTGATGTTTCTAAGTTCTGCGTTGTAACTTGTAACTAGTTCCCTTGATTGCAATTCTCGATAAAACTTACTAATTCTCTTTGGACAATACTGAGTAACCAACGCTTAAGTTTGCAAAGACAATTGATTACTTTAATGAGTTTTAGCAAATCATTTATACTTTACGATGTTACTGAATTTCTAAAAATTGAATACCCAGTATAATCTAAAGCTGAATAATAGACATATGAATAACCTGTTCAAGCAGGTCTGAATCGGATTTGGGGTTTGAAATCAGCTTGAGAGTCTCCAGGTTCTGGGCTTCTGGCCGATACAGTGCATTCATTGGCAAGATAGATGGAATGCGAGTTTCCCAAGCCTAGCATGAGATTTTTCCGGCTTATCTTCGTATAATCAATTTAATTTAGCAAAAATTGAAGCAATGACAGGACATTAGATGTCAGGACCTCATTACCTTTACATAATAGTACCAAGATCCAAATACAACTGCGCTTTATATATTATGCAGAATTTACAAGCATCAGTGCCCTAAAAGGCTAAAACAGTACATTAGTAAACCTTAAGTCTTTTCCTCTCATCCTTTTATTTACGATAGAGTATTTTTCTACAAAAGTGCAGCACATTTACACGCCCTTGATCAGAAACAGAAGCTTAAAGCTCATAAGCAGGGAACCTTGCTTCAGCTGGTTCATGCATGTCAAGGAAAAGATAGGCCATACCTCCAAGCCCTTCGAATAATGAATAAGGACGGTCACCTCCTTGCATAATACCCTCAGCAATAAGTCTTCGAGCTTTATCTTGCAAAAAACAAGCAAATGCTTTAGCTCGATATAAATACTCAGCATTGCCAGTTGCACGGTAGAGTGCAAGGAAAACATAGGTGTTTCCACTGATGCCATGGCAGATTCCAACTCTTTTAAGTAGACCTCGGTTCCACACTACCTCTGCAGCATCCATAGCTGCCTGTAGCATTTCCCTATCTCCGAAGACCTGCTCATTTAAAAGTGAGAGTTGTCTTAACTAATTAGCGTAACTACAATCACAAAAGAAGATGCTTAAACAAAGATGGGTTTGTAATCTGTGGCAGTAAATTGATTTTACCTGAGATGCTTTTGCTAGGGTGAGGGCTATCCCAGGAGCACCATGGCACCAATGGACAAGACGATCTGAATCACTTCCTTCACTTGAAGGGTAGTTACCTCTAGGAAAACAACCTTTAATCATATAACGTAACACAGATTTTACATCTTCTTGCTCATCTGGTGTCAGCTCCATATCCATCAACACATGCATGATTCCAGCCAAACCATGGGCGGAACCCCAATATTTTTTACCATGCCACTCATACATCAAAGGGCATCTCCCCTTTCCTAATTTTCTACCTTCTTTCATTATGTCCATGACAATTTCCCTCTGAACAAAGTTTTCATTACATCAGCATATCACATTCTAAACAATTAGAATGAATTGTGGAAAGGAAAATTTCTAATATAAACAAAAATAAAAGACAAATAGGAAAAACTGAAGACAACAGGATGCAGTACCATGGTGGAATGAGATAAGGCACTTTCTCCTATATGCTTGTTCAAGAAAGAGCATGACCACAGATAACCAGCTCTTCCATAAAGCAACTCGTATGGAAGGTCAGTAGAAATCCGTATCTGCTCAGACCATAAAAGGAGCCACTCAGATGAGTCTGAAAATCTATTTCAATAAATTATACTGTACATCATTTCATTTTAAATGTACCTGTTTAAACTCTGTCAGGTAGTAATCTAATAATTGCTCATCACCAGCTTGTTTTGCAACAACAGCACCAAGAGCGCAAACACCAGACCGCCCACATATGAAAGTTACATTTCTGAAATAAGATTGTCCAATATATCATTGTATGGTCTAATACCCGTTTGCACTTCTCAATATAGCAAGACAAGAGGCATCATTTTGACATAATACAGACTGTGATGGTAGCTATGTCAATACAAGAATGCCATAAAATCTAGGACTGGTATAAAACTCTAAAGAGCCAGTTACACGGGAGACCATATAGATCACAGGTATGCCAATCTCAAAGCATGAGCTCATCACATATGCGCTTTTATGTTCCTTATCAACATTGGGTCACATACTGTAAGTGTTACAAATTCATTACACGGAAGTCAATCACACCCTAATAAATCAACACTACAAAGAGGGAATCATAATAACAACCAGTTTTTCCCTCCACCAATATGAACATAGCAACTATTTCAGCAATTTTTACATGCTTCAAGCTAATACTCAACCATTGACATACACGCATACATATTTGTAATGTGAAGTAGCACATGACCTCTAAGAGTCCGTGTGAAACACAGTTAATAAACTATATCTTGTCTTTGACAAACTCGAAACTGAAAACGACATAGCAAATTAGCAACATAACCATTAGAGAATTGTTTATAAAACCTCAAGTCCTTGTCTAGCTCATTTCACCTCACATTTTCACATACACTCACATATCAAAATATGTCCCACAAAATAACACATAATATATCTACTTAAATTACTTCAAAAAATTTGCTAACATAACAACTTCAAACTACAAAGCATATATTAATGTATTAAAGAGAAACACACTACAAACATTAAGCTAAGTCAATTTCAACAATCAATTGCTATCTGTTACTATATGTCTAAGCATCAATCACAATAAAAATTCGAGAAAAAACATATCACCTCCGTAACATACTAGTTGCAACAATTTGACGTTTTTTCTCTCTACTATACAGTCAAATTGTTGCAAAGTAATATGTTACGGAGGTAGTAATTACTTTGAACCGTGAGAAGCAGAGTCACAAGCTTTGATGATCTGAGAAGACAACACAAGATCATTCACATCATTTGTCACTTGATAAGCTTTGAATAGCAAAAACGCAGTTCCCAAAGCACCAGTATAAAGGGAATAATCTTGTACACGATTACCCTTCTTTACCCACGTTTCTTTCACCACCTAAACAAACATTAAAAACAGAATTATGGTTCAGGAAAATCGTCGAACACTTGGTGTGCGCCCCAGAAAAACAGAGGAACAAAACTAAACCCAGATACAAAACATCAATTTTAGCTCAAATTAACTAAAACCCATTTTAGAAAAGAGAGAATTATACAGTGTCTTTGAGTTGCAAAGCTGATTTCATGAGAATTTCGCAAATGGATTTGTAAGGAAGATGAAGGAGTTTAGTTAGAGAATCCCCTGTTCCAGCAAGGGTGATTAAAAATTCTGGGATGTAATCTGGCATTTCATTGGGGAAGTAACGATCAACCATTGTTGAATTAACTGAATTTACTTTGAATTTCTCTCTTTATTTTAGTTTATTTTCTGTAAATTTGTTGAGGGAGTTGTAATGTGATGATAAGGAATGAAAGAGAGATGAAGAAGGGCAATAATATGTGAGGAAATGTTCTACGAATTTTGGAGAGAATTCAAAAGAATGACAGGTGGTTAATTCCAGATTGCTTTTTTTTTTTTTCTTCTAACCATTCCTTGAGATTCGATGGTAAATCACTCATTTTCATCCATAAGTAAACTTTATTACTTCATTACCCCTTAAAATATATATAAATACGATTTTACTCCTGCAATTCTTAGATATTATTTTAAATTATCATTGTGATATGCAATTTTATATATCACAATAATTTACCTGTTATCTCTCGTAATTGTCTAATTGAGAACTATCGTTTGAAATTTGAAAGCAATTCACCTACTAGACGGTTTCAGGAGTATGTGCGTTAAAGCACGTTATTGCGCGTCTGTGCTACTATGATGCTGTGCCGCGGGGATAATGTGCCGTGTGGGATAGCATGTGGACGTCATGTACCATAGCATGAATGGTATACTCGATAAGATGCTTTGTGCGTCTAATGTAGTCTGTATGGTTGTATTATCACATATTTTGGGAATCTTATATGCGTAGTGCTTCCAAGAGGAGGAAACCATCCTAAAGATCTAAATGGTATATGTTGATCTTTGCCCCTAGCAAGATGACATATTTTTCGACGTATTTGGAATAGATCGGCTCAAGCTCGTGCAAAGTTAAATTTGGACTGGACTCAGGCTAAAAAATGCAAGTCTAATTTTTATTAGATTGCATTTGGACTTAGCAAAGTCCAATTCAATTAACATCGAGGAATTCCTGACATTTAATAGTGAGATGTTTAAGGAAGAATATCACATGACATTTTTGTATATATATGCAAAAGTATGGGCTGTATTGTTAGTGTATATGTTATATATTTTGCATATATTTATAGATTTGTCATGTGATATTCTCCCTTAAACATCTCGCTATTAGATGTGAGGTATCCCTCATTGACATCCCATGTTTAATACTCCATTTTTTTCAACTTGCTTCATATTAACCAAAACTTATGTGTACCAAAGTAAAATAAAAAAAGGTAGTAAAAACCTATTTAGCTTAAGAACAAATATTGTTTCCGAAACGGATCGGAAACAAGATTCCTGAAAGCAAGAAAACGTAAAATAAATCATTTTAAAAACAATGTAAAAAAAAATATATATCTTACACATAGTCCTATAATATTACATGTTATCACAAACAAGAAAATAATCTTAAACACAAAACATTAACTAATGACGTTATTATATTGTTGAGAACTTGAGACGTTATTGTTTGAGAACTTGAGAATAGACAAAACAACTAACACAAATAATGTTCATAAGAATAGAGAAATCTTTTAATTGCATAAATACAAAAGTCTTGTCAAAAAATAGTTGTCAACGAGTATATATAGAGTACATGCTAACAACACATTTTTTTAAAATTGTTTTTGGGTTAATAAGGCTTAACTTTGCATGTTAAATGAAATCTTTGTATTATTTATGTACGTATTTAATTTGTGTTCTTACTTCGGAAATTCTCTAAAGAAGGAAGATAATAGTTTTTTTAAGATTGAAATTGAGTGCGAGATATACATATGGTAAAAAATCAAGACAAAAACAAAACGGGGCCCGGGAAATCCCCCGATAGACAAAATGAAGGTTATAATTCACACTTTTCGGATCAGGGCCCGGAAAAAAATTGCCAAAATTATACACTTTGCTCCTGTGGTCAATAGAGGGCTCGCAAATAGCTTTTCTGGATTCAAAAGGTCATAAGACGAATCCTGGGATAATGAAAAGAAGTGTGCTTTTTTTCGGAAATTGCCTAAAGAGGGAGGATAACAATTTTTTAGAAGCCGAAACTGAGTGTGAGGCATCCTAGGGTCACCATTAACACATGGGAGAAATATAAGGAGGAAACAAGATGGAGCCCGGGACATTACTCCAAAAGTAAAAAACCAATGCTATAATTCACAGTTTTTGGACGTTACAAGGTCCCAGATAAAAACTTCCTAAAAATTTTACATGGTGCCCCCAAGGTCAAAATAGAATCCTCGAACAACTTGAGGGGTTTGAAAAATCATAAGAAGGTCTTGAGATAGCGTAAAAGATAAGTGTTCCCTTTAAGCTCAAATATTGACTGAAATTAAGTTGCTATTGAAAGTACCAATTCAATTTAAGGTGCTGAAATTTTAAACTACCTTCGATTAATTTTTTTCATTCACTTTATCAGGTTCAGCTCTATTTTAGAGCATGTCCCCGAATTTAGCCCAAAATATTATATCCATGTTTCTTGTTTTATAGGTTAAAACTTGAAACCACCACCATCATAATATGATATCCATTCTGCCCATCATAAATCGAGACAGCGATGATAATGGACATCACAACATATTTATTGTGAAGTGTGAAGTGTGAAGTGATCCTTCACGCAAAATTGTGAGGAAACTAGCACATTCTGCATTCCTTCTAGTTACACTTGGGTTATGAGACCTCAACTTTCAAGCACGCCAATAATAGGGGTATCCAATCACAATGTCCATCACTGGGGTGTTTGTTTTGGAAATAAGAAATGAAGGATAGGAATAATATTATACAAGTATAAGTTTAAGCAGGGTACAATTTGGCATATGGTAATATGAATTCGGAGAATATAACTTGAAAATCGAAATGGAAATAGGCATTGGTGAGTAGAAATGAGATCATGTATGTCATCCTGTTTAGTATACGAATGCATACACAAGATATATATTTATTTGTGTATAAGAATTCATAAAGACCGAGTAATAAGAATCGATATTGGTATCGAAAGAGAAATTCTAATCAAATAAGCTATTCCGCTCACTTGTACAGGAGCAAAGATATGTCATATGTAGGTTGGATAAGTATGTAACAATAGACAACTAGCAATCAATCGAGGCATGGGAGTAGAAGACTAGAAGTAACGAGCTTTTTCATAAGTCCATCCGTTCGTTGCATTAGAGAGGAAAACACGAAAACAAGAAATAAAGGCCAAATTAGTATGTACAACACTACAACCTATGGCCTGGGGCATGATCCTCAAGACCATACCGCATTTATGTCGAAAATCGAAAAGATATAAAAGGCAGAACTTTGAGTTTGTTGTTGATATATGGTTTCCAAAACGTACTTTGATTTGTAGATGGCGTAGCGGCAAACATCAAGCAATTCTATGCTCCATGATAGTTTTTGTAGGTTTTGTTGTTGCAAACATCAAGCAGTTTCATGCATTTGATGAGTATCCCAATTACTCCAATTCATAGCACTGCCCGTACGAGGGATGCTATTGATGCGAGTGAACTTGTCAACGTTAAAATCGGAACCACATATCACCCCTTGGCTGTCCACCCTTTTCACGGCCTTCACCATGTTCATCGGATGCTCGAAGCTCATTAATCCACCTTCACTATGGAACATAAATCCTGTAACAACCACAACTTAGTTTCATCAACATTAAAAATCATGTAACCTTATTAAATCACATTGAATATGAGTGAGTATCATTATTGCTCGATGTAATTAGCAAATTAAACAAGGTCTAACAACTAGAATAACCCTGGTCCTTGGTGTACTAGTTTTTCCATCAACTTATATATGAAAAGACAACTTCGAACAATTTTCAAATACAAATGCAACAACAAAATATTTGAATAAAGTTGCCACGCTTCTTTAAAAAAAATCTGTACTCTCTAGTAACTTTTGTTCGAGTTACTTGCTTTACATAAAAAAGACTGATACAACAATTACAATTGTCCATCAACTAGTTATCACTCTTTAAAGAACGTCAAAATTATTATTAAGTAAGGACCTGTTTACTTCAACTTAAAATCAACTCAGCTTTTCTTTTATTTTGCTACTCATTAATCCTTCATAATAAACTTTCACCTCATTTTAATTATTTTCAACTGAAGTAAACATGCCTTAAAAACAAATCTAGCAACCTTTAGTCGTAAATTGATTGAAAACAACATGATATGAGGGTTGTAAGATAAACATGCAAGCTAAAGATTAATCTTCTCCGTACGAAAAAATAAACCATTGATTAATGTAGGGAAAATATCTTGTGCACAAAACTTTATTTTATGTGAAATGAAAGGTGACAAGTGTTATCCAAACAAGGAATAGTGATAACTAACGGTGAGACAAACAAAAAGCGGTGGAAACACAAAAGAGCATAAGCAAAGATAATAAGAAAGCAACACATGTAAACAACGTACTACAATAGTCATCGACTCATCGTTAATTCGTTATCACTAATTTTCTATTTACTATGATCATAATAAACATAAAAGCATTTGTAAAATTTTTTATAGGCTCACCTGTTGGAAATGGAGCAAATGATTTGGCACACCCATCTTTTATGACCTCCAAATCATCCGAAATTACCACTGAGCCATCCAATGCTATTCCCCAGTATAGCTTCTCTCCCCCATCGGAACCCTTTCAAAGAAAATTATTATAACTTTAACAAGAGCATTTCTCTAGTTAGATAATCGTTGGACATATATAAACTAACAAAGGCGTTAAAAGTTATGAAAAACATTTGAAAAGGTATTTAATGTACGTTAGAATTCTAATAAATCGAACTACAAAATCTCGAATATGGGTCCACTATAGTGGATAAGTCTTATCTAGAACTACAAGGGGCAAGGAGGCCATTCATTTTAACTGAAATTATCTGTTAGGTATTAGGCATAACCGCTCATACATGTAATGAATCATGCATGGTTAATAACTAAACAATATCATACAATATATATAATGCACTGTAATATAATAGACCATGCAAAATGACTTTGATGATTAATTATAGATCTTATCAAAATCAAATCAATTAACAATTACTAAGATAAAACGATGACGCTTCTCAAAACAAAAAAAAAAAAAAAAAAGAAGATAGGTCGACAATAGAGTATAAAACCGATAGCGTATAAGTTTGTGACGCCCAAAAATAGATTTTATACTCTACCGAATAAGTCAGTACAAGTATTAGTAACAAGAGCAAGAGTTTGATGAATTACCAGAGCAGTAAAGACAGTTCCGGTTTTGCTATCATAGATAACAAACCCAAAACTGCCTTCAAGGTCCTTGATAACTTGATCAGCTGGGTAGGGCCCACGATCCCTAAGTGTTCTATAAGCCTCACTCACCAACATAGCTTCATTTGCTGTCTTTGATAAACCATATTGCTTCAACATTGTACACAAATTGTCCAAACTCCCCTTAAACAAGCAATATATATCATCATTCCCACAAAATATCCTGCATCCATTTTGTTAATTAGTTTTTTTTTTTCCTTACTGGAAACAATATTCAATATTTTTATATGAGACCGTTTCATCTTACAACCGATTGTACTTTACTACGTTAACAAAAGATTTAAAAAAAAAAAAAAAAAAAGTATTCGTTTAAAATAAAATTTTAAAAACCTCTAGCCTTTCTGGTACCGCCGTTTCAAGGACAGGGGTATACAGAAGCTAAAACATGGATAGTAAACCAAATAATAGTATCTCAATTTTATAAAATTAATATATTACCTTCGTTTCATATTAGTTAATTAAAATAACTGAATATTTTATATCTCATAAACAATACCTAATTGTTGTAACTAATATGTAACGAAGGTAGTAAATAATGTAAACTAGAGAGTCATTGTCAAACGATAATGATGTGGACTATATAAACTTACAGTTGATGGAGTGGATTAGCAGGGTAAGGTCTAACATAAGCAAGAGCAGCAGCTTGACCAAAGCTCATAGAAAAGGTATTATTAGGATCATGAGTAGATTTAAAATCAGCAAGAGTTTCTTCAGGTAATTTTGGTTTTTTAGGTCCTTTTTGTGAAGCTGGACTATTTAGCTCTTCTGGTGGATGAGCAAATGCCTTGTGAAATATTGCCAACATTTTCTTTTTCTTTTTTCTACAATAAAATCTTTTTAAAAAATATATAAACTTGGTTTTTTTTTTTTTTTTTTATTTTGTAAGGTATGAAAACTGAAAAGAGAGTGAAATGAAGTGTTTTTGTGTGAGTGAAGTAAGGTTTGTATTGTATTTATAATAAGCCAAATACCAGAAAGTTGTTTTAATTTCTGGTAAATTGAGCAAAGATTTTTGTAATTTTGTCACACTTTTTCCAAGGTAAGGGCAAAGAGAGTAAATAATATTGTGGGCTAAAATATTGATGGTTTTTGATTTAATTTGGAGCTTGAGATAAGGTTTATTGGACTATATTGGTGTGTTATTTAATGTGTCATTATCCTAATTTCTCCTCATATAATTGTCTCCTTCACAATAATTCATGCTTTTTTTTTTTTTTTTTTTTTAAGGGCTACATCTTTAATTAGTTCCTTTATCTTTAGACTCTAATTTCTTTATCATTATCATTTTTTAGAGGGCCAAATCATTTACGAATATATATATATATATTTAAATATCATTGCATTGTATAGTCATTATTCAAAGTGTGGTGTGTAAAACATTTAGGTGTCGATTTTTAATAGGGAGTATTGACAAAAGAGCTTGACTTTTGTCTAATGGTTTAATTAATTCGCTTCTCATTTTTAAAGGATTTTCCAGCAAGACTAATATCTTTCATTTTTCATAATTTAATTTTTTATACTGCGTACTTCATTTCATTGTTTAATCCACTTTTAATTTCATTTATCAAGAATTAACATTCTTTTGAGCATGACTAAAAATCTTTCATTGTTAATATACTTTTATATATTTCATTCCATCGCTAGTAATATGAGTGTAATATAAGATTGACAAATAAACTTTAAATTGGCTGCAAAAAAGTTGAATTGTGTTTTATTACGGAGTAAGTTCTTTTTTGGTAATTAAATTTATAACTATACTAAGTTCACGTAGAATATTGATTTAATTTGCGTTGACTATGTTATATATAAGCTTAAATGTCTTAGAATCAATTGTCACTAGTTTCTTAAATCCAATTCAAACATCCCGATAAATATCGAGCTAAGTCAAGTTCATCAACCAACACACGCAGCACTTGTATATAAATAATTAAGAGTGACAATTAAAGCAAGAATGAAAGGGAGAAAACTTTGAAAAACAAGTGAAATGTAGTACAATATGAGATGATTGGAATGAGGAGTGATAGAGGCAGAGGTTGTTCAAGTTGAAGGAGGGCATAAATTCATTTTAGCAAAAATATATGCTGATTAACAAAAATAAGTTCAGTTCAGCAAATTAAAAGTTCAGTTCAATAAAAAAAAAAAAAAGTTAGCTCAGTAAAAATAAGTTCTATTCAATAAAAAAAAGTTCATTTTAGCAAAAAAAAAGTTTCAACAAAAATAAGTTGACGAAAATAAGGTTTTAACTTGAATTTGTTTGTCTTTGAAGTAAATTAAGGGCCTGTTTACTTCAGCTGAAAACAGTTGAACTGAACTGAATTGAGCTGAACTGAACTGAAAGTTTTTTATGAAGAATTATTGAGTAGCAAAATAAAAGAAGAACTGAACTGAACTAAATTGAACTGAATTGAGCTGAACTGAACTGAGCTCAATTAAACTGAATTGATTTTAATCTGAAGTAAACATGTCCTAACAATCATATTATGACTTATTGACTTTAATGGTTGATTTGTGACTTAAATAATGTTAATTGTGACTTGAGAATATATTGTGGGTTGAATCATTACTTGATAATGACTTGACTATTTGTAATTTAAATAATAATAGCTGTAAAATTAAAAATTAAAAATAACCTCTCTAGACCAGAATACATCGACTTTTATACTTTCTTAATTGTAATTGCCAATTTGTCATCATACTATAGCCATATAGAATTACTCCCTCCATCTCAATTTCTTTTGCACTTGTTTCCATTTCAGTTTAGTTCAATATGTTTGAACGAGTTCAGTCTACTCATTTTCACTATTCACTTATTTTAAATTTCATCTTTTATCACTTATTTTTATTAATATATATGTTGATAAATATGTATCTATCTTTTTATTTTCATTATTATTTGAAACATATAAAATCATAAATTGAAACAAAAATAAGTTCTATTCAATTAATTGTCTTTAAATTCATTTCATTTAAAATAAGCCTAAAAGAATATTGCATTAGAGTATTTCAATTATGTACAAAAAGAAGTAAAAGTGATCAGAAATTGGAGGTGATTACTCAAGTAATTAGTGTTAAGTAGGACAAAAACAAAGGAGTGTTTGGTACTTTGGGAAAGATTTTTAGTGAATATCTTGGCAATGAAGCCGCCGCAGAGTTGGAAAAAAGCAATTTATTTTTAATTAATTAATTATTTATTTAAAGAGAAATAAAGGAGTTGCTGGTTTTATACGGTGTATAGTGTAGCCTACGCCTACCTCGTGTCATGTCATCGTTACCGTTTAATGGGATAACTCTTCACTCTTATCTTTTCTTTTTCCTTTTTTCTTTTTCTGACGCTATGATCGTACTCGCACGTGAGCTACCCATCTCAACTTCAGTGAAGGCCCCACGTGCCCCTCAACCAAATACGCAGTAGATATTTGCAATTGAATTTTTTATGTTAATTAGTTTCGATTCACTTCATTTAGGGCATTTTCTTTTATAGAAAACAATTAAAATGAACTGATTAGATTGAATTAAATTGACTGAAATAGAAATGAATTGAATTGAAATGAATTCTTTATGAGAGAAGGAAATTGGGGATTAAATTGAGCTGAACTGAACTGATTGAAGCATAGTTGAATTAAACTTAAATTAAGCTAAACGATATATTTTAGGTCGAATACTATGTCTTGGTACTTCGTATTAATCTTGTTTGCAATTGATTTGATATAGTTAGCACATACAAATAATTGTTTAATTAATATATTTGAAACCTTTCACGTTTAAGTTTAAATTGATTCTTATATACAGTATAATGCATCACATTAATCAATTTTAAAAAGAAATTAGTAAGTTTCAAATTATAACAACATAAAATAAAAAATTTATTTTTACATAAGATTGTCTTTTTGGTCATTTCAGTTCAGTTGATGTTGGGTTGGGTCATATGATCAAACATTTTGCTTAATATTCAGTTTGGTTTGTCATTTTTTCAAGTTTTGACAAGCCAATTTCAATTTAAGTCATTTTCAGTTCAGGTTCAATTCGATTAAATCCATTGATTTATCTGTTAATAACAATTTCGGTCATTTTCCGTTCAATTCAAATCATTTTCAGGTTACAGGTGGCTTTCAGTTCAGGTTATTTCAATTACAATCAAAGACAATTAAGGTTGTAATCCAAACTGAAAGCAATCTTTTAGAATATACCATATTGTTATTTAATTAAATATCTTCTAATAATTCCATTCTATAGTTATGTGGGTCAAAGATATTTTGGTAAATAACAGTTTATAAATTGTTAAAGTGTCAAGTATAACCTTGGTTGCACGAAGTCGGGATTGAGGTCGAAAACGAATATGGATACGAAAATTGAAAACGATTAATCTAAAAAACATTTGAAGTACGATAAAATTAAAACATAAAAAACGGAAGTCGTCCCTAATACGATGACGAATCGGGTTTAGGAATGACTACCATTAAAATTTAAAAGTACCCATACTATGATACTAGTATACTACAATACTACATAGACCATAACAATACTTTGGTAAGAAAAGCTATAAAATTATTCCTGGGCTGGACAAACGTAGGTGAAGGAAGTTGCAATTGGATATGGGAACAAATACTAAGGTTATGGCCTATGGGCCTAAAAATAGCCCAATTATTTGACCTGAATAATTTGACCGCTAATCGCCTAGAAACTTAGTAAGTGGTAGCCCAAAACTCATGGACAAATAATACGCAATGTACCCAACTTAAAAAAAAAGCTTATTCCGATTGCATTAGTTGAAACAAACGACCCCTCAAAAGTTAACAATCAACTCCAACCCTAATTTGGCTCGATTGAGATCAATCTAGATTAATTCAAATGACACCAAACCTAATGAACGAGATGAAAAGTGGATGTTATGAAGTTACATATACATCATAATAAATCAAATTGGAAATTTCACAACTAAGGCTTGACGTACATATAAATCACCACAATTGTACTACACAATGAAAAACTTGCCAAAGTACTCCGTATTTGTTAGTTAGCCGATAAGCTGACTAACAAAATCAAAGTACTCCTATTGTCCTACAGTTCTACCATCATCGGACAACCTCAGCTCCTACTTATTTGTATCACCAAATTCTTTTTTCTTTTTTTTTTTTTTCTATTTTTCCTTTTTTTAGTGCTAGGAAGCAATAAATGTGGAATGGAAATCGATGTTAAGATCTTATAAATTAAAAAAAAAAACATTAACTACTTGAGTTATTCCTCACTTTCCCGCAATACAAAATTTAGACCCTGATGTCATGAACAGTTGCGCACTTGCACGTGGATAGTGTAATTAAAAAGCAGGTTATGTACTGTACTTAATCGTCCCATGTGAGATCTGTAGAAGTACGGATACAATCTGCTTGACAGCTCAATAATATTATCAACTAACATTACCAATTTGGTAATAAAACGACGTCGTGCAATGTGTTTTTTTGTTCTCTCCTCCCTACAACTTCATGTGATTTAGCCTTCTCTGCCTTTTCACTTTGTGGGACCCACTTATATTTGTTTGTTTCTCCAAATTACTTTCAAAAAAATATAAAACTATGTTGGAAGTGTTTAATCACTTTTATTAACCAAAAGTTGGGAATCACCCTAACATCATCGTAATCTAATCTCTCGTTCAAAGGTACTCGTAATATATATTTTTTTTTTGGTAACAAAGCAACCTCAATCATTGAGATGCCTTGTTGCATTATATTCCCAAAATCCCAAATTGATAACAAGATTGTTGGGATTCAGAAAACATATTTGGTGGGTCAAAGTATAATTAACATGAGTGAATAAATTTTAATTTAATGAAATGAAAGGGCCAGATTTTAGAGGGGAAAAAAAAAAAAAAAAACCTAAATTTTATAAGAAAAGGTTACATGTTTCTACATTCAAGCATACGAGGATCTACATTGGAGATTTGGAGGAATGGGTGCACACCCACGAACGAAAAAAATCCTTATATGAAATACTTTTTTTTAAATATGTTTAGAATATTGATACTATTTATAAGATAAGATTTTTTGAATGACGTTCAATATATAAAACATAATATAGACATGAAGAGTCTTGTTCGATTTATTTCAATAACTACATTATTAATATCAAATTGTTATACCTTTTATATTTACAGCAAAAAATATTTAAAATCAAATAAGTGTATTGACATATGTACAATTCAAAACGCTTCAAACATAAGCAAACGGAAAGAGTATATTTTAACTTGCAATATGAAACAATATGATGTTGTTGCTTCAATAGTTAAAACGAAGATGAAAACATTTCTTAGCTTTGGAGGTCTCAAGGTCAAATGTTATAACAACCAATCTTGTGAATTTTTAAATGTATGAATATTCTATTGATTTAGCAATTAAAATTAACATATCATTTTTGATGAAAAACTAAACATAACTATATAAATACCATTTATAACAAAACAATATTGTTCAAAGTTAAAAAGAAACAAAGAGCGCACAGGATTATATGCATTACACTGAATTTTTTATTTAACTTTCTACTCCGTATAAATATTTGCGGTGTAATGATATCTCCATAGTATAAATATAAATTTTGTGATGCTCATCCTAGTTCTTTAAATTTCAAAATTCAATCACCAGCACAATTGTAAGTCGACAACTATGTAATTATAAGAAATAAAACGGTTGTTTGTCTAAGTTGGTGTACTAAGGTAAAGCTACAGAACCTAGTGTGCTACCTCTGGTTCGAATTCCTGGATCCACCTGTGATTTCAAGTAGGATCAAAGGACCCCCCGGTCACTACAATTTACATTCCCCACTGTTAGTCTACTTTAACCTCCCTTCGTTCACAGTTAATGAACACTTCACCTCTTTATACTATGGATTACTATCCATATGTTTTATTTGAACGACTTTTGTGATTTATGTATAACGATACAAAGTATACAAGAATGGTCACATCCTTATATCAAAGTATACGGATATCGATATATTTATCTCGTAATCTCGGTTTTTAATATGTAATATTGATAATTTTTACAAGAATACAATTACATACTCAGTCCGTTTTTTATTAGATGAAACAATTTATTATGACTCGGGCATTTATGCAAGGTCAATTTTCCAATTTTGCCCTTGTTAATTATAGACCACCAAAACTTGACGTCCACCCTAACCTCTACTTTGTACCAATCTACCACCATAACAAGACGACATTATAGCCTCCACCACCGTAGCAGGTAGGGTTGTTCAAAAAAAGTTGACCCGATTGATCCGATCTCCTACCCGACTGATCTGATCCGAAAAAATCGGATCAATAAACCCAATTTCTATTTTCGAATCAGTCGGATCAGATATTCGACTTTTACTGGATCCTGAAACTGTCGGATATCCGACCCGACTATTAAAATTTTGGTCTTTTTTGTTTTGGGTCATGGAATTTACAGTATTACTTCTACAATACTTCGTATAATTGTGTTACTCCCTTGTGTTCTCTAACTTTCTCTTTCTAACCTTAACAAACAAAACAAAACTCTAAAAGTCCCTTCAAGTAAATACTTGATGCTTCTCCTCACTGCTAATCAGGCTTCCTCTAACCTTATCATGCGGCGACACAACTCTTTTTCTCTATTAGTTTTCAAGGTTGCCCCATCCCATTCTTCACAATACTCCCACAATTAATCCAAATGAGGAAAATTTATAAGTTTTTTTCTTTATTGTTATAGTTTCCTAGTTAGTTTTGTATTAGTTCTTTGATTTGATTTTGTGTAAGTTGATATTGTTTTTGGTTTTTTATTAGTTGATTGTTTTGATTTTGTTTTTGTATATTCGAATTTTTTTTTATTCGTTTTGCTATTTATTCAATTGATTTTTAGTGTATAAATGCGAGTGTGATTTCTATGTGATTTTTTATTGAATTTTTTTAACCAAACTTTGGTTTCTGCAGATTGGTTTTTTTTGTTAACATTTTTGTCCGAAAATCCGACCTAACTTTGTCGGATATCCGACTCTCGGGTATCCGACGTTATTCGAGTCGGATTCTGATTGTATTTTAGTTGCTTCGAAATTGTCGAATATTCGACATTTTTGTTTGGATCGGATTGGTCTGAATGAACAGCCTAAGTAGCAGGACTAGGGATGGCAACGGGTCGGAGTCGGATCGGATTATGTAGGATCCAACTCCGATTGTAGTCGGATTATTTAAACAGAGTCGGAGGTGGATTTTTACGCGACGGAGTCGGAGTGGATTTTTTTCCCTCGGATTTAAGCGGCGGCAGTCGGAGTCAGAGCGGAGTGATTGCTATCTCTAATGATAAGTTGATAACCATTTTGTAGCGGCCATATATGTGTAATTAATTACATTAACCCATAAATTATAGTAGTATAAGTTTAGTAGAAATAATATAATGATAATGATAATTAAATAAATGATAATAATTATTATTATACCAAATAAGTAGAGAAATAAAAGGTGGAGTCGGAGATCCGGCAGAGCCGGATTAATTGTCGGATAACTCGGATTATTTTTAGCATCCGACTCGGACTTAAACTCGGAGTCGAATTTTTTTGGCGGAGTCGGAAGCGGATTGTTTTTAGCACCCGACTCGGACTTAAACTCGTAGTCGGATTTTTTTGGCGGAGTTGGAAGCGGATTATTTTAGGGCAGATTTGAAGGCGAATTTTTTTCTCGGACAGGAGTGGAGTAGGGCCGGACTCGACCTGAACTGTCATCCCTAAGCAGGACCACCTTACCAAATTTCGACACCCAATTCACCTAAACAACCACCGCACCCAATTCGCACAACCCTAACCACCATTCACCCTGTATCAACCACCCACATTCAAGCAACTGCAAGGCCATAATCCTAACCACATTCAAACCCTTCTTCGACCATCCATAACTCATAATCACTACCCAAATGGCCCGATTTGACCACCTAAAAAAATGGAGTGTTAATTTATTGATTACTTAAAAATTATTTATAAAAAAAACTAAATATATAGATGTTAATGAATAAATCATTTGGGTTGGATAAGTGAAATCATAAAATATATATAGGAAGAGGTTCAAATGAGAACCCTCCTTATATGAGAACCTTGAGAACTACGTCAAAACTCCTTTATTCAATTTTTTTTTTATTTTACTTTTTTCTAGGTGTTATGGTGTTACTTTATATCTATTTTAATGATAAGAAGGTATAAACTTTTATTTCAAGTGTTTTAAGCTATCATATAAAATTGACCTATAATTAGTAACTATGACCACCTAAATAGTATACGATTTTCAAAAACCTAAAAAATTAGCTAAACCTTGTTTAAATTGTAAACTAAGGGTATACCTAGCTATAATACATGTTAATTAGTGATTGCAACTTTTAAATGTATTTAATACGGTCGTTATTCAGTAGTTCTCACGGTTCTCATGCAAAGAGGGTTCTCATGGGATCCTCACCCTATATATATATTTAAATGGAAGAGAAAGCATTTTTGAGACCGTGATTTAGGAACCAAGAGTAAGTATAGCTATGTATTTTAAATTGTATTGGATTGGATTATTTGGAACAAACCTTTTAATTTGTCGATAATTTTTAGCTATATATATACAGCCGTAAAAAATATGTAAAATGTCGTATTTATAACTCAAAAAACCACGCAACACATGGATATTTTCTACTACCTCCGTTTCCAATTAATTGCAACACTTGAACATTTTATGTGAGACATAAAATATTCAAGTGTTGCAATTAATTGAAAGCAAAGGTAGTGATAAGTTGATATTTGACATGTATTTTACCCCCGATCCCGATTGATTTTTAGCTCTAATACGGCTCTTTTGAGCCATTTCTACTAACTTTTGCTATTTCGAGTGTTTGTTGTGCTTTTTATAAGATTTTACAGGAATCGATGATTTATCGTTGTTTTCCGAGCCTTTTGAAGCACTTGAAGATGTTAGTGAAGAGTTGAAGTCATTTGAGAAGCTTTACTAAGGATTAGGAATATTAAATGAAGAATTAACGAAGAAACTAAGGAAGAACGAGCAAAAACCGAGAAGCGAAGCCAAGGCCAGCCACCCGCCCGGGTCGAATCCGTATGCCCGGGTGAGGGTTGCTCGCCCGGACCCCTCCGGGCAGGCGGCTCTGAAGCTCCTTTATCCGCGTTTTCTCCTTGTTTAGCCTTAATACTCTATGTTTTTAGACTCCTAATGGTGATTTTACGCTTTTTACAATTTTACAAACCCTAGTTTTAGTCTAAAATTCTCTCTAAGTGTGGAACTTTATTCAATCATTCAGTCAATAATATTCAGGTTTCATTCAATCTCAATTCTTGTTCTTTATTATTGTTTATTATTAGTTTTAATTTATACTCTTAGTTTTGTTAGTTTTATGGTAGATTTTATTTTCTTGATTTTTGTTGGTTTGTTTAGTTTAATCATGTTTAGGACTTTAATTTCTTTCATTGATTTAGTTTTTATGCTTTCAATTGTGAGTGAGTAGTTCCTTTTCTAGGATTAGGGGATCCATGAATTGATTTTTGATGTTTTGCTCATAATTGTTGTTTGGCTATTAATGTACGTTCTTGAATTCTTGTTGTCAACTTTTATTGCTTTCTGTTAAATACTGGCTAGGTTTAATTGTTAGTTTGATATTGTTGAAATCAATGCCGAGAGGTAAGATTACCACGATTAGATCATAAGGACAATAGGCGAAACGAGTCTAAGTGAGCGAGATGATGTCACGAGTGGACCAGTGACCCACCTTTGGCCAAGGAATGAGGGCATAAGGATCCCATGGGGAGCCGCCCAAGTGTTGTGCAAGCAACACTCAACTCCCTATAGTAGACAGTCTGCAGGATGTAGTAATGCTGTACCATGATACTGGATCTGAAGATGAGCACTACTTTTGGGATGGCCGTGCTATGTTGGTGAAACGAGGTTCATACATGGTGAAGAAGTTGTCTACTACGCTTAGAAGAGTATGGAAGGTTCTGGAACCTCATCGGAGGGACTAGAGTAGTTCAGCATATTCCGGAAGGGACCGGAACATTGGAGGGTATTCTGGGGAATTCTCACTTATCCTAGATACACTAGGAATATTGGATATCCTAAAGTCACTAGGAATGTAGGATGTTCTATGTACAGTAGGGAAGTGAGTAGTCCTAGATGTAATAGGAAAGGCTAGAATATCCTAATTAGAGTAGGGGAGGAAGATGTATATAAATACCTGAGTTGTTCAGTTGTAAATCATCCAACCCACAGAGACTGAGAGAGATAGAAAGAGTAATATAAGTATTGTATTCAGTTTTCTCTCAAAGCAATAAAACTCATACTCATAAACTTGTGCTTTTCTTATTCTTTTGTTCAAGCTTTCGTTGCATTACTTAGCTATATACTAAGGAAGGGTTAGCCTTGACTAGCATCCAAGGGGGAAGTTAGTGGGCAGCGTGGCAAAAGACTAAGGGGAATTAGTCAGCACGTGACAAGTGGTATCAGAGCGGCTACGGTCGTTGGGGTATTGTCCAAGTGTGTTAGCAAGTGAACGAAGTTGAATTAAGAATTCGATGGCCAAGGACAAGAGTAGCACTTCAGTACAAGCAACTGAAGGCAATGCGCCAGAGGTTACTCAGGCGGCATTTGAGAAGCTGGAGAAACGGGTAGCAAAGGCGGTGGAAAACTCGACCAAAGCAGAGGAGCGATCCACAAGGGTCGAGAGGGGAGCCGCAGAACTATCCGATGGTCTAAGGAAGGCCGAGATGGATATTGGGGCGCTCAAAGAGCAAATGGACGTTGTTGACACAAGGGTTGAAGAGATTGCTATTAGAGCGTTTCCCGCCGAAGCCACACGCCCGTGAGCCATGTTAGGGAGAAGAGGAGAGGCGAGATGGCTAAAGTAGGGAAGAGCTCTCAGCCTTGAGGAAGAGAATGAACTCCTCAAGGACGACCTGTTATTGTGCAAGAAGGCTGCAGTAAATGGGGGTGTTACTATCCAGGCCGGGCCAAAGATGGACATTCCCAAACCTTCCAAGTACTTAGGGAAAAGGGATGCTCGAGAGATCGACAATTTCTTTGGAGTATGGAGAGGTATTTTGAAGCCATGCACGTGGAGATGAAACCTCCAAGATCAATACTGCCACTATGTACCTCGGGGAGGATGGTATCCTATGTGGAGAAGGCAGAGTTGGATATCAAGAAGGGAACTTATTCCTCGACACTTGGGATGAGTTTTAAGAAAGACTTCAAGAAGCATTCTACACCAACCAGAGAATGCTCAAGAGGTGTCTATGACGAAGCTACGTGAGTTGAAGCACACTAGCCACATTAAAGAATATATCAAGACATCACATCTCTTTTGCTTGAGGTCGAAGACAGGACAGAGAAGACCCACTCATATACTTCACTGGAGGGTTGCAACATGGGCACAGCAAGAGGTGAGGAGGAGGAACCCTCAACTGTTGCCGATGCCATTGCTATTGCAGAGTCCCTGACGGAGTTTAGGGGTCCCAAGAAGGATACTAGAATGTAGTGGGGGTAAAGGAAAAGGTGGGGGACTAAATCCACCGAGCGAAACCACGTTCACCAAGGGGAAGGCAGATTTGAGAGGAAGGAAAAGGAAAGGGTCCAGCACCTTCCTCAGACAAGCCGAGGAGCCTGGTTGTTTCTTAGTGCGGAGGGCCCGCACTGGGCCAGGGATTGCCCGCCAATGGGAAGCTTAGTGCCATCAGGGGTTCGAACGAGAAATCGTTGGGGAACGAGACGCAAATGGGGAATTTGCGGTTGTTGAGCAGCGTCAAGGCGGCGGTTGAAGCAAAGGAGTGCAACAACGTGCCAGGAGTACGCTGCCCCGTTCAAAACATCTTCACTTATGTTTTTGAGGCATATGTGAATGGGCATGCTTCCAAGGCACTCATAGACACGGGTGCCACTCACAACTTTGTTGCCAAGGGGGAGGCAACAGATTAAGATTACAGTACGCCAAGGAGCCAGGCAGGTGAAGACCGTCAATGCTTCGCCGGTGTCATCCTAGGGTTGCACGGGGTGTACCTATTCGTTTAGGTGAATGGATGGGTACTGTAAATCTCACGGTTGTCAATATGGATGACTTCTCACTAGTATTAGGCATGGAGTTCATGCACTCAGTGAGGCCGTTGACATTGGAGACAGATGACACCTTAACCATTAAGGGGAACTGTAATGCCCTAAATTTTGAGCCTAAAAAAATTCGTCCTTTATATTCAAATATTAATTTATCAATTGATGAGTTTAATATTCAAATAAAATATGTTTAGTATTAAGACGGTTATTTAATAGTAGCTTGGTTGTGTTTTCATGCTTTCCTTCCTTCCATATTTTGGAGCTAAAACCTAACTTGAGTTTAAACTTTGTTTATGGTAATAAAGATGTTTAATAAGCTCACATTAACACTTTTATTTTAAACCCCATTTTTAGCCTAAATTATCTTCTTAAATAAAGCTAAATTAAAGCCTTAAACCCTAGTCTTATAGCTTGTTTTGAGGCCTTTCAATTGCTCCTTTGTTTCAATCACGGTTTTGAAGAGCTTTATTGCTGGTTTAGGTCTTTGTAACTCCCCCTACATTATTGCATTTAAACCATCATTAAAACATTAAGAAAAATCAGTCAAAGACCCTTCATGATTCACACAATTCACATACAAAACCCTTCCATGTTCACGTAGCTTTTGTCATCACATATCACGATCGCCGCTTCATCTTTTTCCCTCAAATTTCGAGTGGTTTAAGGATTATATTCAAGGGTTGATGTTGAGTTTCATCCCTACTCTTATTCACATCAAATTCGATTCTAATCTCCTAAAGAAAGCATAAAAAAAAACCAAGGAATTAGCAAGAAGTTTTCTGTTTTCGGGGTTGGTTTCTGTTGTTTTTTGGAGCAGTTTCTTCTCAAGGGATTTTGGCTGGTTTATAACTGGTTTTCTAGTCTTCAATCAAGGTAACTAGCATCCTCTTTCTTTAGATTAAAAATACTAAGTTTAAGGGCTAGATTGATAGGTAGAAAGTCATGGTAAATATGAGTTTTTAGAGCGTTTCTTCTCTGTTTTGCTGTCAAATTTCGTGACTTCAAAGTGCTGTTTTTAAGTTTTTATGTTCATGATTTATTGCTTATTATTGATTGTTATTCATGCCTTGATATTGTGTTATACCCCATGATATTTGTAGCATTTTAGACTTGTTTTAGGGGTGTTTTTAGAGCCATTAGTCTACTTACATGCTGCTGGAAATTTGTTTGTGTGCTTTATAAAGGTTTGTAAATCACTTGTTTAAACTGATTTCATTGCTTAGTTTTGGTTAGTATCATGTTAAGATGGTTCCTAAACTAATTCCACATGTTTTAGGCAAGTTTTAGGAGGGTTTTTAAGCCAATCTTTGGGCATATTGCTTGCTGCCATGTTAAGTGAGTGTGTTGTGTTTGGTGAAGTATTTAGAGTTGAAATGCTTAAATTTTACACCTAAACTTGAGCCTATGTGTTCTATTATGTCCCTAGATTGTGTGTGTTAATGGGCTAGATTAATTTTGAGTTTAGAGGTGTTGTTGGGTGTTTTAATGAGCATACACCTGCTGAAATTGCAATTAGGGGCTGCTGTAAAGACAGGGGTGTTTAGCATGTTAAGGGCACGAATTTAAGCTCATTTTCCTTGTTATATTGCCTAATATGTAGATTAACATGTCATAATTTTATTTTAGCACTTTAGCATGTTTTGGGTGTGTTTTTGTGTGATTAAGAAGTAGTATTATTGCTGCCAATGTTTGATTGTTATGTGATGTTATAGCATTATAGTTTGGGTTATTGAAATGATATTATAGGGTTCTAACTTAATTAACATGATTATTTAAACTAATGCTTTTAGCTAAGATTATCCAAGGTTTGACCCCTTAAGTTTTAGAATTATGTACTCAAAGAATGATCTTAGAAACTTGATGTAAAATTTTGTTGAAATGTTACATTATCAAATTGTGAACCTTTGAATAGAATAATTCCATCCTAGCACTACTTATTCAGATCATAATGCGAATGATTATTTTGGATTTTGAAATATTATTTACTTGTTCCAAAACTCAATTGTAATCTTTTCTTGATGTTTTTATAAAGCCGAACTAATGCTTAAAAACTAAGATTTATTTTGATTTAGAGATCTTAATTCTCAGCAGATTTTATATGATGTAAGGCCTAAAGCTTCTCTGCCGATTTTGAATTGAAATCATATATTTTTAAGTATCTTCATGGGTTTTGAATTGGTGTGGGGCCATAATCGAGTTGTAAGGCCGAAGTGCTTCTCGTGGTTAAGACATGCTACTACCTAGGCTGCGAGTTTTAGGTAATTACCTGGGTTAATTGTTGTCGTTCGGGGGTAGTGTGAGGCCTATATGGCTTCTACCCATATCCGGGAGTATGGCCATTCTCAGACGCAGTCTCCTGCGAGTTGACTGTAGGTTCGCCTGACAAACCTTAGGAGGTGGACTGCGGGATTCCACTAGCGTTCATTCCATACCATTCTGTTAAGTTTTGAGTATTCGATATATCTTAAGAAATTATTATGAATTTATTAATGTTGGTTGTGACTTGAAATATTTAGAGAACGTCTTTAAGTTACTTCTTCATATTAATTTAACTCTAAAATTTATTATTTTGATTTATTGGAGAGTTGTTAGTTACCTCCCCAACTGACTGTGGATTTATGTTGTTGCTAAAGATGCTGAATGATATTTGGGCTTTGTTCGACGGGCAGGGTTATCAGTGTGCTTAGGACCTCCCCTTTCTTTAAGGACTTAATAATTTGGTTTTGTTTGAGATGAATAAGTGTTTCGATTTATGGTGTTGACTTCTACTTATGTTTCCCAACTGTTTTAAATGTTGAATGTTTTCATATAAGGGTTGTTCTACCCGTGGTTTGAGTGTAATCTTTTGAATTTCTTCTTTTGGATATTTTCTTTCATGAATTTTGGTTTAGTAACCTTCCGTACAGGCGTACTTTCCGCTATCGCCTATTACTTGTTAAGGACGG
>PYUH01000238.1:2705552-2736688 GCA_016808085.1 Suaeda aralocaspica | reverse complement strand
ATGACACCTTAACCATTAAGGGGAACAATGGAACAAGGTCTGTCCCCGTTTCATGGGAAGACGTGGAAGCCAAGACTTTATCAGCTCTCCAACTTTGCAAGGGCGTGAAGAAGGGTGAAGCTACATTCTTGGCAACACTCGTCAAAGAGGAGTCTCAAGTGGGAGAGATTCCTAAAGAAATTTCCGAGGTCCTCCAGGAGGCTGAAGACATAATGTCTCCGGAACTTCCGAAGAAACTTCCTCCTAGAAGGGAGGTGGATCACGAGATTGAGCTGGAGCAAGGGGCAAAGCCTCCAGCAATGTCACCGTACAGGATGGCACCACCAGAGCTCGAGGAGCTAAGGAAGCAACTCAAGGAGTTGTTGGATGCAGGGTTCATCCGACCATCCAAGGCACCATATGGAGCACCTGTGCTTTTTCAACGCAAGCATGATGGGAGCTTGCGAATGTGCATTGACTATCGGGCTTTGAATAAGATCACAGTGAAGAACAAGTATCCAATCCCGTTGGTTGCAGATCTCTTTGATCGACTCGGTAAAGCCAGGTACTTCTCCAAACTCGACCTGAGATCGGGGTATTGGCAGGTTCGCATAGCTGAAGGGGATGAGCCAAAGACAGCATGCGTAACTCGATATGGGTCTTACGAATTTTTGGTGATGCCTTTTGGTCTCACCAATGCACCGGCCACATTCTGCACTTTAATGAACAAGATCTTCAGGCCATTCCTTGATGACTTTGTGGTAGTCTACCTTGACGACATTGTCGTATACAGCGACAACCTTCAAGACCATGTGGAACACTTGAGGAAGGTGTTCAAGGCCTTGAGGGACAACGAGCTCTATGTGAAAAGGGAGAAGTGCTCGTTTGGGCAAGAGGAGGTGTCCTTCTTAGGGCATCATATCAAGGAAGGGAAGATCATGATGGAATATGACAAAGTGCAAGCCATCAAAGAATGGAGTGAGCCCAGGAATGTCACGGAGCTGCGGTCATTTCTTGGACTCGCAAACTATTACAGGCGGTTCATAAAGAGCTACTCGGCAAGGGCAGCACCATTAACCGACTTATTGAAGAAGAAGGTGCAATGGTTGTGGAGTGACAAGTGTCAAGAAGCTTTTGATGACTTGAAACAAGCTGTCACAGAGGAGCCTGTTTTAGCCTTACCCAGTTATTCCAAAGCATTCGAGCTGCATACAGATGCATCAGACTATGCCATAGGAGGGGTGCTTATGCAAGAAGGGCATCCTGTTGCATACGAGTCGCGGAAGCTGAATGACACAGAGAAGCGTTATCCTGTTCATGACAAGGAGATGACTGCAATCATTCATTGCTTGCGCATTTGGAGGCACTACTTACTTGGGAGTCGGTTCACCATCATGACCGACAACGTAGCAACAAGTTATTTTCAAAATCAGAAGAAACTTAGTCCCAAGCAAGCTAGGTGGCAAGACTTCTTGGCAGAGTTTGATTACAGAATGGAATACAAGCCGGGCAAGGTGAATGTCGTCGCTGATGCCTTGAGTCGCAAGGCTATACTCGCTAGCACAAGTGCCATTGCTAGCAACCTCCTTGAGCGGGTCAAGGAGGGTTTGAAACAAGATCCATTGGCCAAGTCACTAATGGAGATGGCCATGGAAGGGAAGACTCGACGGTTTTGGTTAGAAGACGAGGTTCTCTATACCACCGGTCGACGTATGTATGTGCCTAAGTGGGATAATCTTAGGAGGGACATAATGAAGGAGTGTCACGATTCAATGTGGGCCGGACACCCAGGCATGCAACGGACTCTAGCTCTGTTGGAAGAGTCATATTACTGGCCACATATGAGGGATGACATAGAGGCGTACGTGAAGACTTGTCTTGTGTGCCAGCAAGACAAGATTGAGCAACAAGTTCCAGCTGGACTCTTGGAACCATTGCCCACACCTGAGAAGCCATGGGAGAGTGTGTCAATGGACTTCATATCGGCCTTACCCAAGTCTGAGGGGTGTGGCTCGATCATGGTTGTTGTAGATCGCTTCTCAAAGTATGGGACGTTTGTCGCAGCACCTAGGGACTGCACAGCCGAGCAAGCCGCCAAGTTATTCTTCAAGAACGTAGTAAAGTATTGGGGACTTCCTCGGACCATCATTAGCGATCGAGATCCAAGGTTCACTGCAAAGTTCTGGACAGAGTTGTTCAAGCTTTTAGGGTCAAGCCTTCACTTATCAACAAGCTTTCATCCGCAAACTGATGGGCAGACGGAGAGGGTGAACGCCTTGTTAGAACTTTACTTGAGGCACTTTGTGAGTGCTAACCAAAGAAATTGGGCTAGGTTGATTGATGTTGCTCAATTCTCCTACAATCTGCAGCGATCAGAGTCGACGCAGCAAAGCCCTTTTGAGATCGTCATGGGTCTACAACCCCTGACACCACAATCAGTTGCAACAGGCTACAAGGGTAGTAGTCCTGCTGCATATCGAGTTGCAAGGGAGTGGGACCAACAGATGGATATAACAAAGAATTACTTGAGCAAAGCCACGAAAAAGATGAAAAAATGGGCAGACAAGCATCGAAGGCCGGCTGAGTATCAAGTTGGGGACTTAGTTATGGTAAAGTTGATCCCACAGCAATTTAAAGCATTCAGGAAAGTTCACAAGGGTTTGGTGCGCAAATACGAAGGGCCGTTTCAAATCCTGGGAAAGGTAGGAAGGGTATCCTACAAAGTGGACTTACCAGACAAGCTGAAAATACATCCGGTGTTCCATGTGAGTATGTTAAAGCCCTACCATGAAGACATGGAGGATCCAATGAGGGGCGAGTCACAACAAGCTCCTACGGCTGTAGTGACATCGTTTGACAGGGACATCGACTCAATCGAAGCAACAAGGGTGGTCCGTCGCAAGGGCGTTCCAAGGTACAAGGAATACTATGTTCATTGGAAAGGACTCCCAGAGAGTGAGGCAACATGGGAGAAAGAAGATGACCTGTGGCAATTCCGGGATCAGATCGAGGCATTTGACTCTCAGCCTTGACGGGGTCGTCAAGGGATTTGGTGGGGGAGCATGTCACGAGTGGACCAGTGACCCACCTTTGGCCAAGGAATGAGGGCATAAGGATCCCATGGGGAGCCGCCCAAGTGTTGTGCAAGCAACACTCAACTCCCTATAGTAGACAGTCTGCAGGATGTAGTAATGCTGTACCATGATACTGGATCTGAAGATGAGCACTACTTTTGGGATGGCCGTGCTATGTTGGTGAAACGAGGTTCATACATGGTGAAGAAGTTGTCTACTACGCTTAGAAGAGTATGGAAGGTTCTGGAACCTCATCGGAGGGACTAGAGTAGTTCAGCATATTCCGGAAGGGACCGGAACATTGGAGGGTATTCTGGGGAATTCTCACTTATCCTAGATACACTAGGAATATTGGATATCCTAAAGTCACTAGGAATGTAGGATGTTCTAGGTACAGTAGGGAAGTGAGTAGTCCTAGATGTAATAGGAAAGGCTAGAATATCCTAATTAGAGTAGGGGAGGAAGATGTATATAAATACCTGAGTTGTTCAGTTGTAAATCATCCAACCCACAGAGACTGAGAGAGATAGAAAGAGTAATATAAGTATTGTATTCAGCTTTCTCTCAAAGCAATAAAACTCATACTCATAAACTTGTGCTTTTCTTATTCTTTTGTTCAAGCTTTCGTTGCATTACTCAGCTATATACTAAGGAAGGGTTAGCCTTGACTAGCATCCAAGGGGGAAGTTAGTGGGCAGCGTGGCAAAAGACTAAGGGGAATTAGTCAGCACGTGACAGAGAGCCATTAGAGGAGTTTTGAAGGAGACTAGATTCGAGAGAATTAGTGGACCTTAATTCAAGGAAATTGATAATTTAATTAATTAATTGTGTGCAATTCATTTGTTAAACTGTGGTGAACCGATGTCCTAGGCTTAGTCATTAATTCATTCCCTTAATCGATTCAGTTCTAATTTTAGTTAATTTCTTGGTCACAATTCAACACTCAAAGGCCATTTACACAGTTTAAACTTTTTAGAACTAATAGGTTTAATTGCTTCCCTGTGGATTCGATCCCTACTTCCCTAACTATATTAGTTAGAGTGATTTGGTTTAGTTTTGATAGGTGTGCGATAGCCTCATCAGGTAGTAGTTTAAATTAATACTATATAAAATTACCGAGTATTTTTATAAAATTGTGACATCTTCTTCCATTGTCGTCCATCGGTTAGGATACCTGGCTTTCACCCAAGAGGCCCAGGTTCCGGTTTCCAGCAATGGAATTTTTTATTTAGCATAATGTGGAGGTTCTCAAGCCATACTTATGTGATGACATCAACGTAAGCTAGCATAAAAGTTGGACTAATCACACTTATGCTCTTATAGAAAGTCTAAAATGTACTCTAAACATCTAAAGTTACTTTTTTTTTTTTAAGTGTTTAGAGAGCCGCAAAGGCGGAGATGAAAATCAATCTCAAGATCCCTTGATACCGGAAGGGAAACTCTAACCACTTGAGCTATCCCCACTCTCACATCTAAAGTTACTTTAGCCATGCATATATTGCATTTTATTAAGAACCTTTTATTGACGTTACAACCACTTAATTATTATACACATGATTAATGCATTGAATTTTCATCTCCAAATCTTTTAATTCTATCGGAATTGAACTCTAATCAAGCATGTCATCTCTGGTCTTCCTCAACTACTAAGATCATCATACATGATCTTGATTCTCGATAATTTAGTCTTCAACAAAATTAATTTCCTCTTTATTTCCTAATTCAAATTCTAATTAATTAATCCTTATAATATTTTAACATGCATCTCGAATTTTGACCACTCCCGTAGTCCCATCTTCTAAATATAGACATAATCCTTTTAAGATGTCCAATATTTTGTTTCATATCAATATATCATCATTGGTCTGATAGCTATCCTATATTTTTGTAATATGCCCATCCGATGTACTAGAGCTTAGTTTCGACTATATTTAGGTCGGACCCAAGTTATACACATTTCTTACATAGGTAAGTCTCTCAACAACAATTTTTGCATTCTGTGAAGCTGGAAAAGTAAATTGGAGACATCTCTTAAACAACATTAAACTACTTACCACTTGAACCAACTCTTGAATTTATAGCTATATTACATAAGTACTATATTTATTTAAGTATTTTTAATAGTAAAAAGAAGCATCAATGTCTTGTTCACTCATTTTTTCCATCTAGGAAAAAAAAAAATTCAAAAAGGGCAATACTTTGAATCTAGCACATAAATAAAAAGGATGACTTGGTATTGTGACCTAGGCCCTAGGCCATTGCACCCCTCATTCATGGAAGATTTAAATGATTCAATTTTTCCTTTCCCCCTCATTTTACTTTTGGTGAGTATTGTGACCTGGGCCTTAGGCCATTGCACCCCAGGCCTACCCCTAGGACCGGGCATGTGGTTTATTTTAATGTGTACATTATTAATATCCTATTATTATAACATATATATATATAAATAAAAAATATTTAAAGTCAAATTGGTATATTGACATATGTGTAATTGTGTAAGTTAATACGTATCAAACATAAGAGAATGGAGGGGGGATATTTTAACTTGTAATATGACATAATATGATGTTGCTGCTTCATTAGTTAAAAGGAAAGTGAAAATATATCTTAGCTTTGGAGGTCTTAAGGACTCAAGGTGGAATGTTATACTTATAACAACCAGTCTTGTGATTTTTTTAACCTACATTTTGTACTTCGTACTATTCTCTACCTACCTTCTCAAGCTTGTTTTCACCCCGCCTACATATTTTCCTTTTTCTTTTGACTTAGCATTACCACTTGTCCATTTCTCCGCCTTTGTTCATTTCTTGCATTTTTTTTGTTAAATATATGAATATTCTATAGATTTAGCAATTGGAATTAAACTTGATGAAAAACTAAACGTATTATCTAAATACCTTTTATAGCAAAGTAATATTTTTAAAAGTTTAAAAGAAACAGAGCGTACAATATTATATGCATTACAGTTTCTCTACTCCGTATAAATATTTGTGGTATAATGATATCTCTATGATTAATGTATAAATATAAATTTTGTGGTGCTCATCGTAGTCGACGACTATGTAATTATAAGAAATAAAACGGTTGTTTTGTCTAAGTCGGTGCGTGTACTAAGGTAAAGCTATGGAACCTACGGTACTACCTCTGGTTTAAATTCCTGCATCCACCTGTGCTTTCAAGTAGGATCAAAGGACCCCCGCTTACTACAATTTACATCCTCCATTGTTAGTCTACTTTGTCCTCCCTTCGTTCTTAGTTAATGCACACTTCCCATCTCTATACTATGGATTACTATCCATATGTTTTATTTGAACGACTTTTGTGATTTATATATAACGAAATGATATACAGTTAAATAGAGTATATAGATATCAATAGATTTATCTTGTAACTTTTGTTTTTAATATGTAATATTAATAATTTTTACAATAATACAATTACATACTCAATCTGTTTTTTATTAGATGCAACAATTTATTATGAATCGGGTATTTATGCAAGGTCAATTTTACAATTTTGCCCTTGTCAATAATAGACCACCAAAACCTAGCCTCTACTTCGTACCAATCTACCACCATAACAAGACCACATTGTAGCCGCCCCCACCACCATAACTAGACAACTAGCCTCCACCACCGTAGCAGGACCATTTTACCAAATTTTGACATCCAAATGCCCCGATTTGACCACCTAAAAAAATGGAGGGAGTGTTAATTTATTAATTACTTGAAAATTATTATTAAAAAAAAAAAAGCTAAATTTGTAGATGTTAATGAAGAAATGGAGGATATCAAGTTAATATTTGTTAGAAACATATTATGTTTATATGGTGGCATTTTTGTAATTTTTGATGTAGTGTAAGGGTAAAATTATTAGGGATATATAACAAGTATTTGAAACTTGTAGAATAAACAGACAAAAATACCCCCAATATTTTTTTAGTTATGTTTCTAACAAATATTAACCAATAATTCCCCTGAAAAAATCATCTTTGATGGATAAGTGAAATATATAAAAATTTGAAAAATGGAAAAGAAAGCATTTTTGACACCGTGATTTAGGAACTGAGAGTAAGTATAGCTATGTATTTTAAAATGTGTTGGATTGGATTATTTAGAACAAACCTTTTAATTTGCCGATAATTTTTAGCTATATATACAACCCTACAAAATATATAAAATGTCAATATTTATAACTCAAAAAACTATGCAACGCATGAATATATTTTCTAGTTTAAATTAATACTATATAAAATTGTGACATCTCCTTCCGTTGTGGTCGAGCAATTAGAATATCGGCTTTCACCCAAGAGACCCGGCTACGATTTCCAGCAACGGAATTTTTTATTTAGCATAATCTGGAGGTTCTCAAGCCGTACTTATGTGATGACATCAACGTAATAAGCTAGCATAAAAGTTGGACTAATCACACTTATGAAAGACTAAAATGTACTCTAAAGTTACTTTAGCCATGCATATATTACATTTTATTAATAACCTTTTATTGACGATACTACCACTTATTATACATTTATACACATGATTAATGCATTGAACTTTCAATCTTTCATTCATCTCCAATTTTTTTAATCCTAACGGAATTGAACTCTAATCAAGCATGTCATCTCTGGTCTTCCTCAACTACTTCAAAGATCATTATGCATGATCTTGATTCTCGATAATTTAGTCTTCAACAAAATTGGTTTCCTCTTTATTTCCTAATTCAAATTCTAATTAATTAACCCTTATAATATTTTAACATATGCATCTCGAATTTTGACCACTCCCGTAGTCCCATCTTCTAAATATAGTCATAATTCTTTTAAGATGTCCAATATTTTATTTCATATCGATATATCATCATTGGTTTGATAGCTATCCTACATTTTTGTAATATGCCCATCTGATGTACTAGAGCTTAGTTCCGACTATATTTAGGCCGGACCCTAGTTATACACATTTCTTACATAGGTAAGTCTCTTAACAACAATTTTTTGCATTCAGTGAAGCTGGAAAAGTAAATTGGAGACATCCCTTAAACAACATTAAACTACGTACTTANAATTATTAGGGATATATAACAAGTATTTGAAACTTGTAGAATAAACAGACAAAAATACCCCCAATATTTTTTTAGTTATGTTTCTAACAAATATTAACCAATAATTCCCCTGAAAAAATCATCTTTGATGGATAAGTGAAATATATAAAAATTTGAAAAATGGAAAAGAAAGCATTTTTGACACCGTGATTTAGGAACTGAGAGTAAGTATAGCTATGTATTTTAAAATGTGTTGGATTGGATTATTTAGAACAAACCTTTTAATTTGCCGATAATTTTTAGCTATATATACAACCCTACAAAATATATAAAATGTCAATATTTATAACTCAAAAAACTATGCAACGCATGAATATATTTTCTAGTTTAAATTAATACTATATAAAATTGTGACATCTCCTTCCGTTGTGGTCGAGCAATTAGAATATCGGCTTTCACCCAAGAGACCCGGCTACGATTTCCAGCAACGGAATTTTTTATTTAGCATAATCTGGAGGTTCTCAAGCCGTACTTATGTGATGACATCAACGTAATAAGCTAGCATAAAAGTTGGACTAATCACACTTATGAAAGACTAAAATGTACTCTAAAGTTACTTTAGCCATGCATATATTACATTTTATTAATAACCTTTTATTGACGATACTACCACTTATTATACATTTATACACATGATTAATGCATTGAACTTTCAATCTTTCATTCATCTCCAATTTTTTTAATCCTAACGGAATTGAACTCTAATCAAGCATGTCATCTCTGGTCTTCCTCAACTACTTCAAAGATCATTATGCATGATCTTGATTCTCGATAATTTAGTCTTCAACAAAATTGGTTTCCTCTTTATTTCCTAATTCAAATTCTAATTAATTAACCCTTATAATATTTTAACATATGCATCTCGAATTTTGACCACTCCCGTAGTCCCATCTTCTAAATATAGTCATAATTCTTTTAAGATGTCCAATATTTTATTTCATATCGATATATCATCATTGGTTTGATAGCTATCCTACATTTTTGTAATATGCCCATCTGATGTACTAGAGCTTAGTTCCGACTATATTTAGGCCGGACCCTAGTTATACACATTTCTTACATAGGTAAGTCTCTTAACAACAATTTTTTGCATTCAGTGAAGCTGGAAAAGTAAATTGGAGACATCCCTTAAACAACATTAAACTACGTACTTACCACTTGAGTCAACTCTTGATTTTATAACTATATTACATAGGTACTATATTTATTTATTAAGTATTTTTAATAGTAAAAAGAAGCATCAATGTCTTGTTCACTCATTTTTTTCCATCTAGGGAAAAAAAAAAATCAAAAAGGGCAATACTTTGAATCTAGCACATAAATAAAAAGGATGATTTATATCTAAAATTGACGGTCCTTCTAAGATGAGCTTTGCATGTGTATTATAAATTTAAGGTTGTTAATACTCGTATTAGCACTATATCACACTGCTTAAAGGTTGCTTGATGAAATATTTCCATATTTATAATATATATTGAGATTTGTACTACAGCTAAAAAGTTTAGACAAAACATCTTACCATGTGAACACTGATCAGTAAATTCAGTATTACGAATATTCGTCAAAATTAAAGAAAATAGATGAATGGTCACATAAGTTACATTTGCTATCATGAATTTGTATATTTAAATTTATGAATAAGTTAGACAGCTTATCAACCATGCATGGTTCGTTACGACAAACTTCAACTTGCCAAAATTAAATACTCATTAATTCGAAAAGAAAATTGATACTCACAATCGAAATGAATTAATTTTTGATACAATCAACTTGCCAATATTATTAAATACTCATTAATTCGGGTTTGTTGGATTGTAATTTTTGTACTGGGTATTAATTTATTTTTAATACGAATTTAGCAATCAAGATTACAATCGAAATGAATTTTTGTACTTGGTACGTAGTATTAATTCGAATTTAGAAATTTAGATCACGATTAAATGTATTTTTAAAACTTTGTTGACCCCTTTAGTAAATTATCCACCTCTTATATAATTATCGTTGATACCAATCTATATATATTAATAGTAAGGCATCTACTTACTTGGTAGATCCCTATATGCATGTTGTCTATCAGTCTTCTAATACGGAGTACTGATTTCATAACTTTTTGGAGATAAGATAATTATTACTCCGTATATAGGTATATTTACAACCTTCTATCAAGGTTGAAATGTAATCGAATCAAGAAAATTTCAAAACTATCAAGTGTAAAAAAGTACTCCAACAGAAACTTATATTTCCTCCGTAATTTTTTACTTGTTACATCGGATAAAAAACAATTTTATTGAAATTAGAACAGCGGAAGTACTATACTATAATATGTAATTAGTATCCACAAAAAGTTGAAGAGGAATTAGATTGAAATTGCCAAAAGATACAATATAATCATAGAGCATAGTTGGTTTCACATTATTGTATAGATGTAAATCAAGAAGATTGTGTGCATCTCATTTCCATTTTTCAACAGTATTTATGAGCCACTTTGAACAGATGCTTTCACAAAAAGTCGCCAAAACTCGATCTTCCTATGCCTTTGACAAAATAGTACGAGTTGTTGAATTGAGCATGAGTTTAACTATTTAATACCTCCGTTAACGATTATGTGCAACACTTTCTATTTTAAGATATTATCAAATACTTGCAACACTTTATTTTTTTCCTTATTTAGTAAATTTTTAATGGTGAAATGGCGAAACTACCCCAACTTAATTATTTACTCATACACTTTAGTTGGTGGACCCAATCGATTAATCAATTAATCTAATTTTTTTTTCTCTCCCATCAATATACTTACTCATACCCTTATATTTTCCTAAACATCATTACAAAATTTTGCCTAGGAGTCCGTGCCACCCCAAGTGTTGTATCCTTTCGTTAACGGAGGTAGTATTTGTTTTATGTATGTTTGACTTAAAATTCCATGTATTCCTTACCTTACATCTCAATTGAAAAACACCTTTATATTGTACTCCATAGTAGAAACAATTTAGGAATTGCATACTACTATACATTCATAGTAATTAAGGATAAGACTATTTTTTTGGACTCAAGTTATTGGTACTTCAATTTAGTTTAGTTCAGTTTAATTCAACTCAATTCAATTCCATTACTATTGTTTTACTTTATCTTTGCTTAGTTACGTTTCAATCCAAAAAAACATATTGCATAAGCCCTACGTGTAGTGGATAACAAATACTTCGTTCGAATTGATTTGGCTGAGCCGCTAAGGTCTTATGCAAGTAATCTTTTGTGAACAAGGCTTATTGTGTTGAACAATGTAATTTGACACATTTATGATAATTAATCAATATTAAGTCACATTTAATTCATTTCAGCAAAATTTTATTTTGAATCATGCATGTACTCCGCAATTTAAAATATAGTTTAAGTTCAACTGAATAATTTGAATCGAATAATGATCTAATACATACTAGCTTTTCCTAACCACCAATGTTATAAAGTAAGCACATCTAAATGTTAATTTCAATCATTAGTGCACTTGTTTAAAGAACAATTGAACAAATGATTTGGCTAATCCTCACCTTCTCCCAAAAATTCCAAGCAGTCTCATGCAACTCTTGAGTAAACACGACCATATTATTTACTCATATAATAAACATAAATAAGTAGCTTCAAAATCAATCCTACTAAATTTAAAATAATTTTTTAATCAAATTTAACAGGCTATTTTAGATATGTATATATAATCAGGTTTAATATGTTCATATCATTAATTATTCAATGTTATATCGTCATGGTATGTAAAATGAGTTCAAATAAATTTAAATTTAATACTCCATCCGTTGTAAAATACTTGCTACATTTTAAAAAAATAAATGTCTTAAATTACTTGCTACATATCTTATTTTAGTATGTGGGGTATACATAAATTCTACTAATTTCTACCCCTAATGTTGTTATCTACCTACTTTATTCTCCCTATTTTCCCTTACTTAAGGTCACCAACGTCAATATAACTCTCCAACACAACTTTTCAATCCATTTTATGTTTTCTCTCTCTTCAAGACACTTTTAAAATACTTTCTCTAAATTATATGAACATTAGTTAAGCTCTCTAACAAGCTCTCTAAAATTAAAAAATAAAATTCACCAAACAACATGCTATGTGTAATTCTCTCATGTATCTCTCTCAAGACTCCTGGGAGAGAGTCTTTTTCCAAGGTTTCTCTATAGAGAGACGATTGAGAGCTCTAATATTGGGGTATAATTAGCTCTTTATCTTCTCTCTTCTTGAAAAAATAATAGGGGATCTCAATATTAATACTCTAATAAACACTTATTTCACCTATATTTTAGTAAAATGTACTATGTGGCAAATATTTTTTCTACATAGGGAGGTAGGTGAAATACTCTACACTTTTTCCATAAAAAGTCAAACAATTAAAACCCCACATAAAAATTAAAATAAATAATAATACCCAAAAAAAATATATGTTGAATAGTACGTTAAACTCACCACATGTCCTAAACTCTACACTCCAAAACATCCAACTATAAATACACTAAAACACCCTACTTCAACCTTTGCAAGTCACACAAAATAAAAATCAAAAACTTTCCAAAAACCCCCCATTAAATTTATATTCCTTTTTCTTAATTACACTTGATCAAACCACCTCAAAAAAATCACATTTCTTCCTTTTTGTGATTAATTAATTTAATCAACCTCCTTAATCTCAAATTAATCAACTTTTGCATGGCAATCACCTTATTAACCCATGTTTTATCAGACCTTTGTTTAGGAAAACCACCATTAAACTCACTTCCTTTAAACACAACAACTGTTGGTGATGCTCTTTTAGCTATCAAAGCTTCTGAAGATAACTTCATTAGCATTTGGTCTTGTAATACTAATCACCAACAAAAAACCAATAAATTATATAGTGATGAAATTAATAATAATCATGAAAATAATAGTAATAACAATAATATAAATGATTATTATTATTACAATGAAATTGTTGGTTCAACATGTAAATGTGTGGGAAAAATAAGTATGGTAGATATAATATGTTATTTATGTAAAGAGGAAAATTTGGAATCTCCTTCATCTGCTCTGCTTTCCCCTGTTTCTACAATCTTGCCTAAAGATTCTGGTTTTATCAAACACGTGGATCCTTCTACTGGGTAATTTTTCCACCTCCTACTTTTTTTTTTAATTTGGTATTTTGTTGATTTTTTATTTGATTAATTAAGTTTTGTTTTTATGTGCAAGTTTTTTTTTTGGTTTGGGGGAATAAAGGATGTGTAACGTAACTGTGTACTTAGAAATTAACGAAGTTATTTTGTTGGGAAATGATGAAAATTGTTGTTTTTTTTTTTTTTTAATTTTGTTTCTTCTTTATTATTATTATTATTATTATTATTATTATTTTTTGCAATTCATAGTAGTAGAATAATTTGCTGAATGCAAGTTGTTTATAGAGAGAAACTTCTGGGTTTCTTCTCTTCTGCTTCCTGATCCTGAGATCGACTCTCGTTATCTGCATTGTGGCTTCCGAATACTAAAAAAACTTAGTAGAATAAGTTAGTGTAGAACTGTAGATCGAGATGAATCAGTCAAGATTTCATATAACTATGTTTTTCATTACGCTTTGCTATTGAGGGAGTAATTGAAGCAATGTTATTTGCTAAATGCTAGTTGTCTATAAAAAGAAACCTCTTGCGGTCTGACCAAATGTTATTTAACCAAAAGTTGATAGAAAGTGGTAAATTTTATAATAAGAGAATATTTAAGTGATTTGGATTCAACTGAACTTGTTTAGTGAGATGATCCGACATAAGACTTGTTGAGCTGAGTAGAAACTATATTATACTATGATGATCAATTAAGTGATGCATAAAATAAAATTGATTATAATTTACAAGGAAGTGTTAAGTGGGTATGGAGTACATAGTACATTACTGTCGCCAAATTTCTTCATTGTAGACTCAATTTAGGGAAATTAATAAATGTATAAATTAAGTGTATCGAATTTAAAAGGGAACATAATTGATTAATTTCATTCCTTTGTTTGAAATGAGTAGTCATTCATATTCACATATTCAAAAACATTGTATTAGACGTCCCGACAAAGTTGATGATTGAATTTCACAATACGGCATTTACATTAATCAACCGATTGAAAGATTATAAATATAAATGTTGATCCTCATATAAAATTTGGCGTATATATTATGCAATGGTGAGGTAGTCTAAAATTTGAATCTTAAACAAGTTCTTGTAAGATTGGAATTAGTCTATCAACTTTTATCCTGAAATAAATATTGGCGTATGACATGGGTCCGTCTAACACTGCGTTATGCGTACTTCTTCAAGAAGATTTTATGTGATTCAGTTACGTTATGTGATATAGCTCGACTGAAAATGACACCCAATATTCAGGTGAAAAAAAAAAAAAAAACTGTAGAAGTACATTAAATCGACTGAAAAACTTGGTCAAAATAAATACGGAGTACTACGCTTGTATAAACAAGTGGTCCAGTGTGCCCATCAAATCAGTATACAACAAGTTAAAATTGTAATAACATTATGGTAATTGATTACCCTTTGATAGAAAGAGCAACTTAATCATAATATGAGGATAATTAGGGTCTACATTTGTCAAATCGTCGATGCATCATGGTTCATGAGAATTCGGTCAAATTGCAAGCACTAATCTTTGTACTAATCACAGTAACTTATTCCTGAATTTACTGATAACAATAATTGTGATGGTTAATTGCAATAGATTGTTATAAATATTAAGTATGAAACGTATGGTCGAACTATTTTACTTCAACATTTGAGTTTTCATTGATGTTACTAGCTGCTACTAGTTGAATATGTAATAGGGAGTGGTTAAGAAATGACATCGTATTGTTGTATTGTTATCTATATTGAGTTAATTATAATGTAAGTAACAATTTAATTAGTCTGATCTCTTGGCTTTCTTAAAATGTCAATTGCATCAAAATTTATAATTAAGCTAGTTGTTAGATTTCACATATAAATAGTATAACTGTAAGGTGCTAATTGGAGATAGAAAATGTGCTGCAAAAGGATTAGGTGAAGTGGTTGTGCAAAAGCTTTATAAATTAGAGCTAGAGAGTACTAGGTCACATGAGCAACATTGTGCAATACTATATGCCCTATTGGTTATGATTGAATATAAGAAACTTTAGCGACACGACGTAATTAATGAGCTCGATTGAAAGAACTTAGCTCCTTGGCCATGTTATGTTCAACTTATTTTTAGGACTTGTTGACTTAGACGACATCAATCAAATTAATTAATCTCAAAACTACGCACACAGGGAATTATTTATCAAAAAAAGATATATAGGTGAAGTATGAGAAAATTATGCTTACTTATACAGGAGTATTAATTTTAGACTCTCATCTTTTAACAAATATTAGTTAGTTTGGAAAAGGCTGCTTTTTTAGTATAACTTTATATGAATTATATGCAATAATTTGTTCAATCTGACATATGAACAACTTAACAAGCATACAATAGATTGTTTGTAAATTTTATAAGTTTATTGTACAGTCAGATATATTTTTGATGCCAATTATAGCACAAAATTACCAGAAATATATTTTGTAAAAAATGCCAAAAAGAATTTGTTTGATTGTTATATGATCCTATGCATGTCTTGCATTAGTTGAATGGTGTCTATAATATAATGTCACATCTCAGCTCAGTACATGTGTATTTGTTTCCTAGCAAAAAATATGTATTGCCCATGTCTAATTATTACCCAAATTTGGCTTTGTGTTTGATTTTCAGCTTACTGGAAGCAATTGATCTAATTTTGGACGGTGCACAAAATCTTGTGGTGCCCATACAAAGCACGGCTAGTTCGTATTCTAGGCACAAACAGCTGAAAGCCAAGGGCCCCACGATCCATAACGGCCAGGAATATTGCTGGTTGACACAAGAGGATGTGATCCGATTTATCCTTAGTCGGATCGGGCTGTTTACCCCAATTCCAAGCATGACTGTCGAGGAACTTGGAATCATTGATTCAGATATTCTCATCGTTGATTACCATGCGCAAGCCACGACTGCACTCGATGCCATTTCTCAGTCGTTAGTTGAACAAACTTCTGTTGGGGTGGTGGATGAGGATGGTGTCCTTGTTGGAGAGATATCGCCGTTTACTCTCTTTGCATGTGATGAGACTGTCGCGGCAGCACTAATGACACTATCTTCTGGTGACCTCATGTCTTACATTGACTGGGGTGGTCCCCCGGAGGATATCATAAGAGTCATGAAGACAAGTTTAAAGGAGAAGAGACTAGAAGGGTTGCTAGAATTGTTGGGTGATGAGTACTCATCGTATTCCTCTTCAGCATCCTCCTCATCAGACGATGAGTCGTCTTCAATTTCCTCATCACCTACATCAAAACTAACACGGTACAATCGGTCATGGAGCTACTCGGCTAGGATGGTAAAGAAGGCGGAGGCAATTGTTTGTCATCCCAATAGTTCATTAGTCGCAGTGATGATACAGGCTGTCGCACATAGGGTGAACTACGTTTGGGTCATGGAGGATGATTGTACGCCCGTTGGGATTGTTACATTTCGAGACATGCTAGATGTTTTTCGAGAGCACTTGCAATTGATGGTTGAGGAGTCGGATTCCTAGCGTTGCCAACGCGTACAGTTTAGATCAATAAGTAGCAACATCCATTCTAGCTAGCTTAGCTCAGTTTGGTTTTGATACCTATAAGAGGCTCATGTAGTGATGTTACTTATCAAAGACCGAGAAATTGTGGTTTTGACTTTTCCAATTAGGAGTTGGAGAAGGGTATTATAGTTGTGAAGAATTAGGAACCTTTTGCTGTCTTTGGAGAGTTTTAGTTGCGTTGTGAATTAAGGATAGGTGGCACATGTAATTTACTACGTATATTTTCTTTCATTGTATTAATTTTTTTTTTTTTTGCATGCATTTTTATTTATATTCATTTTAATTTTCCTGATTTTTTCAATTGAGTAACGTTTGTTGGACCTATTGAAGTTGTAATACATAATTCAAATAAAGTTGCATATCCGACTAAAAAGATTTGATTTCATGTGAGGCGAATACTACTTCCGTTTTAAATTATTTTTAACGGTTAGACATTTTTGTTTAACTTGACATTAATTTGTTGCATATAAAATAAAACAAAAATAATAAAAATAGTAATATTATTGTATACCTTAGTCAAGGTATCCTATGGATCCACAATCTTCTCAATTTTAACGTTGTTTCCCTATGAAATTGAATTGAAGACAATAGTAAAAGATGTGAAAAGTTTCTATTAGGGATAAGAGAGAGGGTCCTTGTTAACTTGTCACGCTATTCATATTAACTTTTAAATCCCATTTATCTTTTATACTATATATTTGACTAAAAAATGTGAAATTTTTTATTTAATAATATGTAAGTAGTAAAAAAACAAAGAGGAGTAACAACAGTACTGGAAATCATTAATTGTAATTTGTAAATGAATAAAACGAGTAATTATAATTAGTAAATAAAGTTAGGGTCTGTTTACTTCAGCTGAAAATAACTGAACTGAACTGATTGGAGTTGAGCTGAAATGAACTGAAATTTTTTTTATGAAAAATTAATGAATAGCAAAATAAGAGAAGAGCTGAATTGAACTGAACTGAACGGCTTTTAAACTGAAATAAACATGCCCTTACTCCCTACTCTAGTCATAATCATTCAGTCATTCAGTGTTTCCATGTTTGCCAATGTACGTAATAGCATAGGGGTCTTTGAGAAATATGGAGAAGCCAAAATACTGTTTAATTTATTAGAAAGGCCGAAAGGCAAGGTAAGTAGCCATTTATCCCAATTAAAAAAATTTTAAGAAAAAAAAATAGGGGAAGTAGTCATTCACTCATTTGCACTAGTTTGATAAGGACTTTGCACCCACCTTTTTTCCTACAAAAATATTTCAAAAAGAGAATAAAAAGGTTCAAAGTGGGGGCCTCCATGAGTTCGCTCCATATGGATATTTGTTGTGAATCTTTCAGCTGCTTTTCCATATCTCAGCTCAAACATGATAGGGCCCATGGTGAGTGATATTGTCGTGTAATTGGTTAGATCTTTTCTTTCAATTTTAAAAGTTATGAAGTATGTAATTGATTGTTAATGCTGCTTTCATAGTTATCTAGATATTAATGATAAGGTCAATCCAATTCTTTTAAATTTATTTGAGTCACTTAAATTGATTAGTTGAACTAAAACAAAAGATGAATAATTTTTTATATTAGGGTAAATGAAGAGGAATATAAAATTCAAATTCAGTTAGAAGTCACTAAATTCAATTTAATTAAACTAAATTGATATGAATTTTAAAAAGTTCAAAAGAATAGTCCTGTACAAATCATAAAAATAGGTATTGTTGAATTAAATATCTGGCAACCACAGATTTTTTTTGGGCCACATGCGATTTTGTGAGCTTATATAAGGAGTTTAAATTGAGAGTGAGCGGAGTTTTTTTTGGTTCACATGCGACTATGCGAGCCTATATTGAGAGTGAGAAATATGCTCTTTTGCTTTTGAATTTTTGAATCGATTTGAACTTAATTAAATGGATATGACGACATTAAAATATATACTGTGTTTTAATTATCTAAATAAATATGTTAAGCTCGATAGGAATGGAATTACATCGAATTGAATTGAACAACAATTCACATCAACTGAATTGAATGGACCTGATTTGAACTGATCCACCTCACTTAAATTGAATGGAATATTACTTTGTTACATTCAAAAGAGAGAACTAGAGGAGATATACCACAGTTACTTAAAACTTTAATTTTCTCCTCAATTCAAGCAATCCTAATACAATCAATTCTCATCATATACCAAAAGGAGGGCTTAATTTCTTAGCTGATGACACGTACAATGCAACAGTATAGAGATACACACATACCCTATTCTTGATGAAAACATAATTGTATTATGCAACATGATTTTTTTGTCTATATATATATATATATATATAACTATACAGTTCTATGATTATAAGTGTCCTTAAAATTATTAGGTACTTCGTACTATAATTCTAAATGTTCTTTTTTTTTTTTTTTTTTTTAATGTATACAAATATACAATATAATCTGCTCTAATCATATGGGGTAGTTTGACACATAAATAAAGCGATTTATTGGATGTTTATTGCTGCCTTTGTGAGGTAAGACACTAACACACTATAATTAAGATGCTGACAACTTCTTACTTTGAAGATATTCCTATTTTGCAATCATTAACTATTAATACTACTACTAAAATTAAAAGGGTACTAATTAAAATTTTAAACAACCATTGCAATTTTTTTTACTGCACTTATTACCTTATGTTATAACATAGATCCTTAACTTTAGGAAACCAAGCAATAAAACAATTGTTACCTGTGACATATTGCGGAATATTAAGTAAGAAAACAAGTGGATAACTACTCTATCCATTTCCATTAATTTGTTGATACGGTTTGACCATTAATCTCTTAAATAATAAAACTCTCACTAATTAATCTACTGTTCATATTTTGTGTAATTATATAGCTTTAATTGTGTGAAATTTTACAATATTGTTTTTTTATTTGCATGTTGGACATTTTCACACTATTTATGGTTTTCACTTAATGATATTTTTTATTTACACACATAAGATATTGTTTATCCGTGTGAAATCCTATTAAATTTGTTTCAGGATGTGTAACTATCAAATCTACTTGTAATCATTAAACAAGTTAACAATGCAAAATTGGCAATGACAAACATGCATGAAAATGCATGATCAATATAACAGTTAAAGTACTAGAATATACTACTCTGTGAAGTGTATTTACAAAAAGACAATTAAGTATCAACTCAACTCAGTCAAAAGTTTAAGCTAATTTTTGAGACACATGAATGCGTACTCTATCAGTCCACAATGTTACGTTACACGAAATCGGACTATGCGGTTCTATTAATATTTACAAAAAAGCTCGTAAGTCGTAACCATTAACCTACTTACATATGACGTAATTGGCTGGAACGAAGATGAATTGAATAATATATCTCTTACATGAATGGTGCAGGAAAACCATTGCATGATGATGGATGTGCAACAATGAACAATCCCTTACTCCTGTCTTAACTGTGCCCTTGCTGGTGTAAGACGTAAAGTACATTCACAAACCCATAATAAGCGAGGCATGTTCTCAGTGTTGCAATCATAAATCTCAATGTGTTAAAGTGATAAACTAGAGAAGAATAGGATAGTGAAATAAAGAAGAGGTTTGAAAAAGTTATGACTTGAATAATATATGCTACCTTACTTGAAAAATGCATCTTTGACATGAATTTACAAATAAACATACAAATTGTGAATTTGTAGACTAAAATCGATACACAAAGATTAAATAATGTACATTTTGACTTGAATTTGCATTGTGGGATATGATAGAGTTAAAAACTATCCTGGCTTAACCATCAGCTTAAGCTTTTTGAGTTGGCCCTAATATGGTATCAGCGCCAACGGACCAGGTCACGGTTCAAATCTCATCCACCCCTCCCTTCTAAGTGTAATTATTAAGCGAGGTATAGGGGCCCATGCTGAATCCACACTTCAAGCCCAACGGGCCTCGTGTGGGGGACGTGATAGAGTATATAAACTATTCCTGGGCTTCAACATAGCTTAAGCTTTTGGTTGAAATGGTCCTAATAGGATATACTTAAAATTTACTAAAAAAATCGATTAGAATTTTTTTTTTTTTTTGGTGTTGGGGAACCACAAGTGCGATTAATGAGAATCAATTCTAAGATTTTGTGGAATCGGGAGGAAACTTTAACCATTGAGCACCTCTTATGAAAATGTATAGAATTTTTAAATAGAAATTTTAGAACATAAGCCCGAATTACCAAAAAAGAAAAAACTAATTATTACCAATGAATGCTTTCTATAAAAAACTTCATCTTCTACTATTCTTAAAGTGTCTTTTTTTTTTGGCAGCTTCATTTTGGCATGATCTTGCATTATTTATGTATTTTTCCTTACTCAAAACTATCTAAATTAGAAAGATAAAATTTTTTACCTGAAATCGAGTGTGGGGCGTCATGTTATCACCTAATATATGTGGTAAAAAGCAGGGTGAAAACAATAGGAACCCAGAAAGCCATCAGGAACCGAAAACAAAGGTTAAAATTTCCACTTTTCAGAGGTTCCGTTGTCCCAAAAAATTGCCAATTTTTTTTACAATGTGCCCTTCTAGTCAAAAGAGAACCCCTAAGCATCTTTTTGGGGTTCAAAAGGTCATAAGATGAGTCTCAAAAGGACAAAAAGTAGTGCATGCTTTTTAAAAATTGCCTAATAGGGAGGATATCAAGTGTTTAGAGGCTAAAACTGAGTGAGGGTTCTTGAGGTCATCAACAAAACGTTGGAGAAATACGAGTTGACAACAAGATGGAGCCTTAGACAACCATCCACTAACTGAAAGCGGAGGCTTAATCACTATTTTGAAGGTTTCGGAGTCCCTGAAAAAAATTGCTGAAAATTTTACATGTTGTCTACGAAGTCAAAAAAGGGCCTTGAGCAACTTCTTGTGGTTAGAAAGGTCATAAAAGACCCCGAGGTAACGAAAAACACAAGTGTGCCCTTTTTCAAGAATCCTTTTAAGAGAAAACATAACAAGTTTTTAAAGGCTAAATTGATCATGGGTCACCCCCAAGGTTATTAGAAGCAAATGCATAATTTGGAGAGAAAATGAGATAGTCCAAAAACCCTCCAAAAGCTAAAAATGAAGGCTATAATTCATAGTTTTTGAGGTTTGGGGTCCAGAAAAAAAATTGCCGAAAAATTTACATGGTCAACAAAGGCCCTTGCATGGTTTTTAGGGGTTCAAAAGATCAAAAGAAGTCTCAAGATAACGAAAAAAAAATAGTGTGCCTTTTTTGGAATCCTATAACAAGAAAGCATAACATATTTTTGAGGGCTAAAAATGATCATGGGTCTTCTCAAAGTTATCAGAAGCAAGTGAGTGAAATTTGGGAAAAACTTGACAAAGCCCCGTAAGACCCTCCAAAAGCAGAACGAAGAATATAGTTCACAGCTTTTGGAGGTTTTGAGAGTAACACGCCGGACTCTTGGGAGCCGGATTAATCACTAATGCACAATAAGGGCTAACAACTACCTCATGAACCAACATAAGTTCCTTTCAGCACATTTGTCCTTACTCATGCGCACCCTAAGAAACTTCCCAGAAGGTGACCCATTCTAACATTGCTCCCAGCCAATTGCAGGCTTAACTACAGAGTTTCTTTCCGGTGTTAGGAGTACATATAATCCATTCAAAACATTATGAGGGATATTACATACAGTCCTACTTAAGAACGACAACGCCCTCGTTGCGCCTGGAACCTTGGGATTCTGGGTAGCCCAGTATTACACAAATGGATTCTAGATAGCCTAGTGTTACTATTAGTATGGTGTACGACCGTGTGAGTAGCCTCGTGATATAGGACACATATAGGCACCCCAGAATCTCCCCCACTAGGTGATTAACCTAGGATAAACAATCCACAATCAACACGCGGTTAAAGAGTTGCTCTGATACCATTATAATACTCTAGACCCTGGCGGAGCTGGATTAATCACCAATACAAATAAGGGCCAACAACTATCCTCATGAACCAACACAAGTCTATCTAACAAATATTGTCTTCACGCATGGCGCCCTGAGAAACTTCCCAAGAGTTCACCCATCTTAAGATTGTTCGTAGCCAAGCAAGCTTAACTATGAAGTTTCTTAGAAACTGAGCTCTCTAAAAGAGAGATGCATCTTATTCGTATGAGTAGTACATAAATCATTTTAAAGCAATCAGGGGGTATTAATTACATGGGTTCTGGGAGAAAGTTTTACACAGTGTCCATAGGGTCATAAGAGGGCCTGGATAACATTTCAGGGTTCGAAAGTAACTAATAAAGTCCCAAGATAACAAAAAAAGACAAGTGTGCCATGTTTCGAGATTGTCTAAAGTGAAATTATCACAAGCTTTAGAGGCTAAAAACGTCATGGTCACCCCGTGATTGTTGATGAGGCTATCGCACACCTATCAAAAATAAACCTAACCACTCTTACTAATATAGTTAGGGAAGTAGGGATCGAATCCACAGGGAAGCAATAAACATCAGTCTAAAAAGTCTAAACCGTGTAAGAGGGCCTTGAGTGACGATTGTGACTAAGAATTAACTAGAATTAGAGCTAAATTGATTAAGAGAATTAATTAATAATGACTAAGCCTAGGAGATCGGTTCACCACAGATAACCAGTGAATTTGCACCACAATAATTAATTATATTTCAATTTCCTTGAATTAAGTCCACTAATTCTCTCGAATCTAGTCCCCTTCAAAACCCTCTAATGGCTCTCGCTCACTAGACTCGTTTCGCCTATTGCCCTTAGATCTAATTATGGTAATCTACCTTCTCGGCATCGATTTCAACAATATCAAACTAACAACTAAACCGGCCAGTATTTAATTGAAAGCAATAGTAATTGACAATAAAATTCAAGCAAATTAATAGTTAAACTAATAATTATGAGCAAAACATCACCAATTAGCCCATGGATCCCCTAGTCCTAGAAAAGGAACTACTCACTCAATTAAAGAAACAAAACCCAAAACAATAAAAATAATTAAAATCTAAACTGATTAAACTAAACAAAACTAACACAATCAAGAAAATTAAATCTAAACATAAAACTATAAAACTAAAACATAAATTGAAAATAACAATAACATAACCAGAACAAGAATTGAGAACAATAGAACCTGAACATATTGATTGAATGATTGAATAGAGTTTTACACTTGAGAGATTTTAGAGTAAACTATAGGATTTCCAAAATCTAAAAGGCGTAATTGACTAATTAGGAGGAAAAACCACTTAAGTACTTAGGCTAAACAAGGAAAACGCTGATTTGGGCCTTCAGAGCCACCCGCCCGGTTACCCGGGCGTGCAGCCCTCACCCGGGCACACGGCCTCGACCCGGGCGGGTAGCCTATTTTGCTTCGTTTCTCGGTTTTCGCTCGTTCTTCCTTAATTGCCTCTTAGTTTCTTCGTTTTAACACTCCTAGTCTTCAGTTTAGCTTCCCAAATGACTTCAACTCTCACTAACTTCTCAAGTGCTTCAAAAGGCTCGAAAACAACGATAAATCATCGATTCCTGAAAAATCTAATAAAAAGCACAACGACACTCGAAATAGCAAAAGGTTAGTAGAAATGGCTCAAATGAGCCGTATTAGAGCTAAGAATCAACCGGGACCGAGATAAAATACATATAAAATATCAACTTATCAATTGTCAGAAGCAAGTGAGTGAATTTTTGAGAAAAAATGAGATGGAGCCTTGAATGACATTTCGAAAGCCAAAAACGAACGCTATAAGTCACATTTATCAGTGAAGGTCCCCAAAAATATTTGCCTAAACCCAAATACGATACATTGGCTTAAAATTTTACATGTGATCCTCAAATCAAGAGAGTGCTCTTAGACAATTGAAATCACGTCGAAAGTTAAAATACAATATTGAGAGAGCAAGATATACTTTTTTTAAGGTTTCGGGATTATTTGTATAAAAATGGTAACTTGGACACGTGAGCTAGGAATGAGTAAAACATAAATTGAGTACTCAAATTGGAAACAGTAAACCAAGAAACGATTGTAAATAGTCACAAAGTTTCTCAAATATTTGATGTTTCTGCCAAGGAAACGTTTTTTGGTTTAAATTAAGTTTTAAAAACGATTCTAAGAATTTTTGAGTTGTTCAAGTTTTCGAAACGTCGAAACTCTAGATCCTAGAAGTTTATTTTCGTGCTTTATAGGGTTATAATCGAACATCCATCCATCCTGTTAAAGTAGCGGCATGGGCAACAATTTTGTAGCAAACTTATGAAATTGGGCTGGAAGACTGGAATTATGGTTCAAACAGTGAATATAAACACTAATGACCAATCGACCATCACCACTACTCCACTAGCAGGGCACTAATGACTGGAATTTGTAGCAACAATTTATTGAATTGAAGCATCGTATGTCTGTATTCAAGTCCCTAATGACCAATCGACCATCACCACTACTCCACTAGCAGGGCACTAGGTTTGCTGCTCTTAGTCCTTCTATCCCAATTTTTGTTTCCCTTCCTTATATCACTCCTTTTTTGTAACCCGATGATAGGAGATCGTTAATATGGATACATTGCTAGGCTCTCATATTTAGTGGTTTTCTCGTTAAGAAAATGAACACTCGTGATCTCACATTGAAAAGAGAGAGAGTTAAAAAATTATGAGCTTGGAGGGTACTTTTCAAGTTTTGATATTACTAGTTGATTTATAATAGAACCATGCTAGGTGTCACGGACCAAAACGTCCTAACACGACGAAAATGGTCAGTGATGGGCGTTGGATCTCCCAACCAGCCCGCACACACGCGCACACTAGGTCTAAGGAGGCTTGTTGAAGCTGATCAATAGATATGAAACAAATGCAAAGCAAACACACACATGCACGAAAATAAAGAGAGGAAAGGATTTAACACGGGATGAGACCTTTTATTAATTAAAGGGGAAAGTACAAGAATTCGACAGAATGAATAAGTGCCTTGGACAACCCCCAGGTCACTATTTATAGACCACACATAGGACACACGACACTTACCGTGCATGCGTCTTGGACTACCAACTGACACCTTACTAAATACACAGCATGGCAACGCTTGGTCTCATGAAGAGGTTCCATTGTTGCCGTTGTTGTCTCACAAACCAACATGAATGATGACTCATGAACCATCGTGTCCTAGACAGTCATCCATGCCGTCACATGTCTCTTGCCAAACAACTCAAGCCAAGCAATGTACTAACTCATAAACACCACTTCGTCCCATAACTTCCTAGCACGCTACTTGCCTTGAACCAATATCGGTTTCACGCCAGCAAACCAAGACTTACGTTCCTTAGTCCAGTTTGTGCCGCACAATCATGTCCCAAGCGACACCTCAGTCCTTGCACGTCTCAAAACGTGAGCATGGCATAGCCACTCAAGCCTTCTCATGTCTCTCCACGAGCATTATAAGACCAACTACACAAAGGCCCGTCCTTCCTTCCAAGCAACGTATCCAAGACGGATTCGTCTCAAGTCTTGATCTTCCAAGCCTTCATCTTGCAAACCTTCAATTCCCTAACCTATACCTATGCTTAGCAAGCGCCCTACACAAGCCAAGCCTGCCCATGACTTCCCATGGACGACCCTAGCGTCAGCTAGTCTGACCCCAAAGCAGAGGTGTGCCTTCCTACAGATGGCTATATTAAGGAAAATTTTATGCTGCAGGATAGCATTCAAGTGACAGATAAACTGTACTTCTTCAAAACCCGTCAGACTTGTTTCCTCAAGCACTTATTAACTAACGAACCTCATCGGACTACGATGGCAAAGGAAAAAGTAGTCTTATACTAGGCTTCTATATAGTTTCTCTCTTTTGGTATAGGCTTTGAATATGTCCATTGAAATTTATAATGGTATCATAGTCAGACACTCGAGTTTTTAGATTTAAAGGCTATTACTTTGGACCAACTAAATAAATGACACATGTGAATGAGACTATTGATGTACCAACAAGTATTAATAACACGATTCCTCATAATAGAATTAAAATTATTTAACAATAATTGACTAACAAGAGAGTGACGGTAGTTTAAGTGGTCCAAAGCTTCCCTCCCGATTCCAAGAGATACTAACAAAGAGTAACGATTCCCCATGAGCACCACCACAGGTGACAACATTAGATGATAACCACCAAATTACACATACCCCATTTGTCACAACACGAACGTGGCTGCCACTTGTTTGAAGTGGTAAAAATCGCAATTCATAAGTGAACAGTGTGTGAAAGTGAGCATTAGAGAAACTAGGAACCAGAGAAATCACTTGCTGATTTGATGCCACAGCGATTAGAGAAACGAATAGCAGCAACAGAAAATAATAAGCGGTGATGACTCATGAGTGAACGAGTGAGAATGGCAAGCCGACATGCTAAGAGGGAAGGAGAATTGAGTGGCGGAAATTTTGAAAGGAGTTTTTGGTTTTAGCAAATTACGCAAGAGACGAGGATGTACATTGTATATATAACCGTTATATCTTTAAGGTATGTACAATCCAAGAACAATTTTTTTGTTTATTTGAGTTAAAGTTAAATTTTAGCTCATTGATTATTTCTTACATCTAAATTTTTTCACTAATATAAAGTCCCTTCCCCTGATAAATATCTTGGAATCTCCTCTCATTTCAAAAAAAAAAAAAACTGTCAAGTACGTTACTCATTTTAGATTTCTGAAAGCGCAAATACGTTACATAATTTTCTCCTATATCAAGGAAAAGTAAAAATAATCAAAGGAAGAAAATAGAGTTACATTAAAGCATAAGCTAGAAATCAAGGTTTGTACATTGTATTTATGGTATATATTCCTATACACTCCCACATAGTTCTGTTGTAGTGTCTTTAATTTAAAAGTTGATTGGACCAACGTTGGGTTTCACATTTCATATGCTAACAACATAATATGGTGAAATTCCATTGATTTTTGTTTCACATTAACAAGATAATATAATGTTGGCACCATTAAATAAGTTCAGTTACAAAATAACAATAATCTTGTCACAATAATCACATACATACCTTCCCTAATGAGTTCCTTACAAAAAAGGTAAGTGCATTTAAACTCAAGCAACTAGCATTATTTTGCCTAAGAAAAAATACTAAAAAAATCATAGCAAATGAAGGTTTCAATGTTATTTCTCATACAATAGTTCTTGTTTTCTTTGCAACTCAGAAACCTACTTTGCTCATCAAAAGGCAGTTCTATTTCTTGTGCTATACATGCTTTATTTAAAATTCTTTCTACATACTTTGAATTATTTTTGTTTATAAATAAATTTAATTATAAATATAACGGAAATTATGTATGGTAACCATGCACTTTTTTTTTTTTGCTAATGAATTATAAAAGTGTAATTATAATATAATGAACTAAGGTGATTTGATAATTTTTTTGGTGGTGGCTTCATGTAATGCAGTCGTATATAGTGTCCTAGGATCAAGTTCACAAAATGGGGATGCCCTTTCATCACTTAACGCTGAAGCCGTGACAAGTTCTCATTATGATCTTTTATCATCTTTTGCAACGGTAATATATATAATCATGCTATGTATAAATCTTGTTTTTCAATGGTTTATACTTTTAACTATCACATGAATAAGTTCACTACTTCACAGAGATTATGTTTCAATTCATCGAGTGCACATTAAATTGGCATGCTTTTAGCGAAAATCAAAATTTAAAAACAGAGGTTAACTAAGTACGTGCATCTTTTTTAGGTTTTATTTTGTTGATCTACATTGGGTTAGATTTTCCTTTTCAATGTACAACAATTGTTTTTATTTGCGGTTATTATTTTTTTTTTGTTGTTGACGAAATGGATTTACGAATAAAGTTGGACTGGCCGGTTAGTTTGATAACTCAATTGTCCATAGAAGTCGTGTACTTTATATTAGCCATGTAAGCTAGTAAGATACTAGTCTATCACTACTACGCCACAAACTCATCAGTCATCACTATGTATCAATTTGACACACCTTGCTAACTCACTAGTATTTTTGAACACAAATTATAATGAAGTGATGCCAAGGCTGATGAAGCAATACTATACTCGTACAACAAGGTCTCATGGTTTCACTGCCTTGCTCCATGGAATAAGCTAGAGAGCTCGAAAGTAAGCCCTTTCGGTCTCCTTCTAAACTTTTTATTAAATTCGAGTTAAGTCCGATCTTGAACTATCTATCATGTTTAATGTAACCGAAACATATTGATGTTTTGTTTATAAAGAGCACCCAAAGTGATACTGTCTCAAAAACCAGTTTTAAAAAGATCCACACGACAGGTCATGGGAATTCTGGATAGAGCATAATGATGAAGTTATTCCTAATCATTCAATTGAAGAAGGCAAATTTTGGAAAAGATGTTATCATTGCAAAATTGATAAAGGTAGTGAATGTTTCTATTGCTAATTTCTTTCATGAATCCGAAATATGCAAATATCTCAAAAACTTGATAACATTGAGACGTACATAGATACTTACAACTCAATGAATGAATCAGGTCAATAGTTAATTGATCGAACATATATGTGTTAGTTGTGGTGGGACGTTTGCGAGAATGCACATATCATATGCTCATATGACACTACATTTATTATTGTTAGGTGTTTGGCCTGAATCAAGGAGTTCTCGTATGAAAATATGGGTCCAATTCCTAAGAAATACAAGGGTGTTTGTCAAAATGAAAATGATCCTACATTTCAATGTAATAGGTATGCACTTTACCTTGAGTAAACTATATGTAATTAATTTAGGATGATTTTTATGTTTCAACTATTTTGTACCCTTAATGTTACATCTCATATTCTATTTGCCACTATATCAACATACTACACTAAACTACTAATATTCTTTTTAATTTTCAATTAACAGAAAGCTATAGGAGCTAGGTATTACTATAAAGGTTACGCACATTACTCACTCCCGTGAGCATCACATGACCTTTAACTTCCTCCAAGAGCCCTAGGGCATCTCAGGGCCACGGGTCCCACACCCTTTCCACGGCTGGAGGAAACCCGGTCCACGGAGTCAACATAAAAGGTTTTGGTAATGGGACCGTGGTAGGAGGTTCACCACGAGCCCGTCTAGCTACCTAAAGGTTTGTTGGCCCGATGTAACCGTAGACATCGGAGGGTGCACTGACTCCGACATCTTGGCAAGCCTATGAAGATGCCATCAAGATGGCGTTGATGTGATTTCGATGTCACTAGGTGCATCCCATACAGACTACATTAGTGACTCTATTTCCATAGGCTCATTTCATGCTGTAAAGAATGGGATTTTGGTAGTTTCATGTTCATCGGCTGGTAATAGTGGGCCTGAATTGGCACGGTTTCGAACCTTCTCCTTGGCTTATTACTGTGGGCGCTAGCACTACTGATCGCGAGTTTGTCACAATGTTTCTCTTGGCAATAACCTCACGTTCAAGGTTAGCTTTGAATATTACCTCACATATTACTTGTTGGTTTGTTAAGGAGTCTAATGAACAACTTTACCGTTAAATCTGTGGAAGGGAGCGAGCTTTACCATAAAGGTCTAAAGAAGTTTCTATCCCCTACTTGATGCTGTAAATGCTAGATTACATAAAGCTGATAAAACTAATACGTAAGTAACAAATGTAACTCCAATCTCTAAAAAAACAGTGGTAGGCTAGCAAAGTTTCTTTGATTCAAAATGCAAATAAATAATTTACGACTTACCTTGCATACAGGTCATTCTGTATGGATGGAACTTTGAGCCCAAAAAAAGGCAAACGGGAAGATCTTAGTGTGTCGGAGAGGCATAGGCTACGACATGCGAAGGCTTATGAGGTGGCAAGAGTTGGCCGCAGTAAGGAATGATTTTAACAACATAGAATTAGGAATGGAATTAGTGGCAGATGATTTGCCAATTCCTAATGCACACCTCACTTTCTCTGATGCCAACTCCTTTTCGCTCGTATCTCAACTCCAACTCACAAATCTCTACCGCCCATTTCTGCAGGAAGTACTTATTTAGGAATGAAACCAGACTCCGTACATGGGGGTTTCTCATCCAGGGGACCCAACACTATCACTCCTGGAATTCTCAAAGTACGTAATAAATTTTGTTCCTTGTATATAAATGCAATTGGATTTTAAAAGTAGTAGTTGAACTTGATGATGAAAAAATGATTCAACTAACAATCAACTCTAAGTTGATCATTAAAAAAAATGCAACATACGTTATTGAGTTTGAAGATGGTACAATTCAATCTATATCATCGATTATTGCGAGCCTAAAGTGACATTATTTATGG